>OY978525.1:96577387-96729887 GCA_963854835.1 Megamerina dolium
CAGTGTGCGGACCAATATTACAGTGCGGGCAGATGTCCGTAACCTTAGTATCCAAGCGTGCGCGATAATGCGCCAGCATGAGTGACCAGCCAGATCTGAGCTGTGCGAGAGTGGCTCTGGTCGCCCGCGGCAGCTCCCGCTCCCTCACCGAGATGGGCGGCGGACGGCCTCCTAGCACAATGTTGTGCTGAACACTTGTCGCCTCCTCCACGATTTCGGTGTGGACAGATCTCAACGCCAACCTGTAGTTTGCTGGGTCGTCTGTAATGACGTCTGCCAGTTCCCCAATGTACGACTGCACGTTCCTGCGTAGATTTCGTGGTGGCGGTTCTCGCAACATTAAGTCCCTGTTCGGATGCCCAGCAACATGGCAGGCAAGAACGAACTGTTTGGCAAGCAGCGCGTTGTGAGACCTCACAGGAAGAAGCGATGTTTCCGCATGAAGGTGGTCCTCGCTGGACATAAGGTGGCAGCCGGTGATCACCCTCATCGCTGCGTTTTGGCATGACTGTAGGGCGGACAAGTGTGTGTCTGCAAGTTGGGGAGTCCACACTGCAGCCGCATAATTCGCGATCGGGCGGACTATCACCTTGTACGTTGTCAGCAGTGTCTCTTTATCTTTGCCCCAGGTACTTCCAGCAAGTGACTTTAGCACATTATTCCGCTTGCTCAGTCTGGATTTGATGTTCGTCGCGTGAGCAGCGAAAGATCTTAGGGTGTAACACCGTGGGCACAGCGGTATCTCCGATGGTGATGGGAAGCGTCACATGTACCTCTTTTATCCAGGTGGTGACAGAGGACTTGGTGGGTGACAGGCGAAGATTATGGCGGAGAAAGAAGTCGGACAGCGAAGCCAAGTAAACATTCAAACCACGGCACATGGAGTCTATGTCATTACCCGATGTCAGGATGGAGCAGTCGTCCGCATACGTTACCAGTGTAATACCTTCTGGTGGTGGTGGAAGGTGAGCCATATAAAAGTTAAACAAATGGGGAGAAAGAACTCCGCCCTGTGGGACCCCTAGCTTCAACCTTCTATGCCTTGACGTCATATTCCGGAACTCCACAAAAGACGTTCTGCCACTGAGTTAGTTGGCGAGCCATCGCTTTAGGGTGTTCTGGAGGGACGAACTCACAATATAATCTGTCAAGGTGGTATGACAAACGGTGTCAAAGGCCTTCTCCAGGTCAAGAGCGACCAGAATCGTTCGGTGACAGGGTCGGTGCTGGTTGAGACCATCGCTGATCTGCGAAGTTATACGATGGAGCGCCGTGGTGGTACTGTGGCATTTGCGGAAACCATGCTGATGTGGTGCCAGTGGGAGATGTTCAATTAAAGCTGGTAGCATTGTTGCATCCAGAGTCTTGGCTATTTGTGACAACAGGGATATCGGTCTGTATGAGCTGCCGATATATGCAGCTTTCCCAGGCTTTTGAATGGGTATTATTCTACCCGTTTTCCAGACTTCAGGTATAATGTATGTTCTGATGGATAGGTTGAAGACCGATGTCATATAAGCTATTGCAGACTGTGGTAGGTGTTTTAGCATTACCATGGAGATCCCGTCAGGCCCAAGTGCCTTGGAGGTCTTCGCCCGCTTTATAGCCGCCTCCACCTCGCCGGATGTAACGTCCCACTCATCGTAGAGAGCCTGCAAGCGTTTCAGAGTCCTGCGAATACCACGAATAGCCTTTGATCTTTTAGCGAGGTGTTCAACAAATTGTTTGCAGAAACTCTGTGCGCATTTTTTGGCATCATACAGTGGAGGGCCGTTGAAGGCAATCGCCGTGAAGCCGCTACGTTTTGTGGTGTTGGATAAGGCCTTGATCGTGGTCCACAGCTTCCTCGAACCGAAATTACTGTTGTCCAGGTGTTCACTCCATATTCTCTGACGGTGTTCGGTAGTGAGCTTGCGTATCTTCACATTTAGCTGCTGACTTCTAGGGTCCCCTGGGTTGTAAGTGCGTAGCTCGTCGCGCTCATCCGCGAGGAGCGCAGCGGCAGTGGGAAAAAATGGTCTTATCAAGGGGATTCTTCCTGTAGGAATAAATCGAGAGGCCGCTTTGACAATAATTTTTCGTAGGCGCTTTTCTCCCTTGCGTACACAGATGGGGGTGGCTCCATGGAGATTTTGATGTTGATAAATTCAGTGAAGCTCTTCCATTTGGCTTTGTTGAAGTTTATGAAGGTACGCTTCTCTGACTCGCAAAACTCTTCCACTCGATTCAGCGTGATGACAATAGGTATATGGTCCGAGCTTAGAGCCGTTTCGGTGTTCCAGAGGGTCCCAGTAAGAATTGATGTGCTCGCCAAGGTGACATCTGGAGCAGTACTGCTGGAGCCCTGTATGCGTGTTGGAACATTTTCATTCAGTATGCCATAGTCGGAACCATCAATTTCGTGGTGCGCATTGAAGTCTCCCATGATAAGCCGATCGCCGCCGCGGAGCAAATGCGCAATGGAGGCTTGGTATTGAAAAGGACAGCAGCTAACCGGGGGAATGTAGACGTTCTCTAATTCAATTTCAGAGTTACCTGATTTAACGGCAATGCCTTGTTGTTCGAGAATGTCATCCTGGGGGGACATCAATGGCAGGCTTAGCACCCTATATCTGACTGAATTGTGGATCACGAACGCAAGCCCTCCTCCGTTGTTCCTGCTTCTGTCCTGTCTGACTATCGAGTAGTTCGCAACATGGGTGAGGTTAGAGTTCGGCGTTAGTATGGCCGCAACACAGATGTCGTGTGAATCCATAAAGTTTACAACTTCATGAATTTTGCCGGAAAGTCCATTGCAATTGAGTTGCATCACACGAAATGACGATGGTGTACTGCTTTCGGCATTGTGGGCACCTAGGGTGTTGTGAGGTTGGAGCGCATCAACAGGTACTGGATCGCATGTAGTGTTAATCTGCAGGCTTGAGTTCGCAACTGGAGGTCTGGGCCGGTGAGGCAATGGCACAAGCTGGTAGTTACTACTGCAAGGGTAACCATTTGTGGTATCGCTTTGCAATTCCGTACTCACTCCCCTGCAGCACGCAGCAGTGAAATCGACACCCCACGATCGATGAGATCGAAGACCCGAACAGGGACGCAGGTGGCACCATTTCTGACAAGAATTGCATCGAACTGACGTGCAATTCCTAGAAATGGGGTTGGAACACACTGAACATGTCCATGCGTCAGCGCGCCGTCTGATCGTGCACGGTGGCCGGGGGTGTGGATTGATGATGGGTTGCTGTATCGTTGGGGCGGTTGCTTGACTACAACAGCCTCCGATGAATGAATCATTCCAGGCACGATGTGTTGTGAGAGTGGAGCACGGCCACAGATGACACCAGCCTTGGCAGCCATTACATCGCACAGAAACAGCGTTGCGATGAATTGCACCTCCGCAAACACAACAGAACCAGCCATCTCGCGGCTGTTCACCAGTGCACGGCGGTAGACCCCTCACCGGTCGTGGCAGCCGCTGATCTGGCCGGATCTCGATGTCACAGCATCTACTCACATGTTCGGTGCTCCACTCAGTGTGCCGACGCAGGCCTGAGCAGTTCCTCAAGTGTGTCCACTCGCCACAACCATTGCAAATCACTGAGGTGACATTGTGGTGTATTGATCTGTTACATACGGGACAAATCCAGGTAGGACCGGGATTTTGTTCCACTCCGGCACACATCAATAGGATGAGGAGCAGTGTAGCCGGTATAGGCTGCTCCTTTAGGCAAAAACAAATAAACATTTCCGCATGTGCTGAGTTGAACGGTCTTTGGTCGACCAGTAAGGTCGAGTGCTTCCGGGACGTAGACCCATCCGTTCTTGGGAAGCAATATAGTCATGATTATACACAAGAGCGCACTAGTTGAAGGACGTGATTTAATGAAATGGATTTAAAAAAATAAAACTTTTATTCGCATTGTAAAGAAAGTAAATTAAAATATACAATATAATAAATAAAAATTAAATAAAAAAATTCCAATAAGCTAACTTAGTACGTTAATCTTAAGCTTGTCACACTGCGCCAAATCCTGGAGAAGACCCAAGAAAAACAGATCGACACACACCACCTATTTGTTGATTATAAAGCCGCTTTCGACAGTCCGGTAAGGGATTACCTCTACGCAACAATGTCTGAGTTCGGTATTCCTGCAAAGCTCATTCGACTTTGTAGAATGACACTGCATAACTCCCGTTGTGCAGTGAAAATTGGGAAGGACCTCTCCGCACCGTTTAATACCGAACGGGGTATCAGACAAGGTGATTCGTTATCGTGCGACTTCTTCAATCTTATAATAGAGAAAATAATACGAGCTGCTGATCTACGACATAATGGCACTATCTTCAACAAAAGTGTCATGCTGTTAGCGTATGCCGACGATATTGACATAATCGGCATGAACACGCGAGCAGTCAGTGCAGCATTCTCAGAGTTGGAAAGAGAGTCGCGTCGGATGGGTCTCACGGTGAACGAGGGCAAGACGAAGTATCTAGTGTCAACAAACAAAGAGTCCCGGCGTCTTGGACAGCACGTCACTGTTGACAACTACGCTTTTGAAGTAGAAAGGGACTTTGTCTATCTTGGAACCAGCATTAACAGCAGTAATGACGTCAGCTTGGAGATCATGCGTAGGATAACTCTTGCTAACAGGTATTACTTTGGGCTGAGTAAGCAATTGAGAAGTCGAGCCCTCTCTCGAAGAACGAAAACTACACTCTACAAGTCTCTCATCATGCCTGTCCTAACATATGGCGCTGAATCCTGGACAATTTCCACCTCCGATGAGCGAATGCTTGGAGTTTTCGAGAGAAAAGTCCTACGCAAGATCTTTGGACCTATTTGCGTTGGTGGCGAGTACCGAATAAGGTACAACTATGAGCTGTACGAGCTGTATGCCGATATTGACATCCAGCGGCTGCGCTGGCTAGGTCATGTCGAGCGAATGGAAGAACACGCTCCAGCTAAGAAGGTGTTATATTCGGAACCCGCTGGAGGACGACGCAGAAGAGGAAGACCTAACCTCCGGTGGAAAAACCAAGTACTGGAGAACCTGACGGCGCTTAGAATTTTTAACTGGCGCCAGCTAGCGAAGAACAGAGATGGCTGGCGAAGCATGTTATTTTCGGTCTAAATCGATACTCGGTTGTCATGGCCACTTAAGTAAGTAAGTAATTTCGTTTATCAAATCATCAGGGTGGTTTAAGGAGGACCCAGTGAGATAAGAACTAGTTCTCGTGGTATCACAATGGGCCATAACAGGCCTAAGTATGTCATATGACAGCCACCTAACCTAGGTACCTACCTACCTAAGGGATATTTTTCCAAGGGTTCCCTTTCGGCGGTCCACGAATTTTCCGGTAAGACATTCGTAAGTCGTATATCGAGAATGTGATTCTGGGTTCCTACTCGAGAACAATGTTTACTGTCCATATTGTAAGTAATACGAGATATAGTATCAGCATTACCACTATGAACTGCATCACGATCTTCCTTTCCTTGTCCTGGAGAATTCTATCTTTGTTGCTTGTGTCATAGGCGGCAATCCCGCGCCATATGCCCCCTTTTTGTCGCATATGAAGCACTTTTCAGTAAACTTGCGTAACTTCCAGTAACTTTACCATCTGAAACACTGCTTCAACCAGAGCTGATGTTACTGCTTTGTTGGCGTACTCATGGCATTGGTCGACACATTAAAGTGGAGCCTTCATATGTAAGGGCACTCTTGACTGTTTTGGCATATGTGCTGCTTGGTGACATGACTAGGGCACGCTTAGTCCATCACGTATACCGTCTATGGATGTCTCTATTTTTATTTTTTTAATAATTCTTCCAATTTACCGGAAAACGCTAGATGACATAAGCGCTTAATGTCGGAAGCAAAATCTTGAAGGCTCTGATTACTCCGCTGCACTCATAATCTTAATTCCACTCGATGCAATTGGCTCTTATATTCATTTCCATATTTGCGCTGGAGTGTGTCCATCAGTAATTGGTAGCTACCACGATCTTTCTTTGAAACCATCTGTAAGACTTCTGACCCATTATCATTTAATGCCACTATTAAAGTAGTGGTCTTGTCAATATCGTCTCATTGATTCTTTGAAGCTATTGTCTCGGACTGGAGCTTGAAGATATTGAATGGCGTGGTTCCATCAAATTTCGGTGGCTTTAGTTTTATTGTACTTGATCTCTAATCACTAATCACTGATGTGGCTGGGCCATTTATTTGTATTTTATTAAGTTCGCGCTCTAATTTCTCAAGCTTTCTTCCAAGTCATCATGTTTATCTACAAGGTCTTTCAGCTTATCATCCAAATCATCCACTTGCTCTTTCAGCTCAGTGACTTCGTCATTAATGGCTCCGGAAATTTGATGACATCTGATATCAATTCTTTCTTGTAGCTTTTCAATGACGTGTTGTTGGCGATACGAACTTTCTTGGAGTTCCGTACGTAATTCATTAATTATGTTTTTTTGGTGAGAAACGTTCTCTTGTAACTGTTCTTGCTGCTATTGCATCAATGTGATACAGTATTTTGACATGCAACAAAAGGAAATGTTAGCAACTAGCAACCTTCAAATAATGATTTATTTAGTTTTTTTCTTGTACAAAAAATAAATTTATTCGTAAAACGTTTTATAAAATATATAGTTTTATTTTTAGAAAATTTTTTGAATTTTAAATTTGATGTTACAGCGTTCACTTCGTTCCAATCGCAGACTACATGACAGCTTTTACTTTAAGTGCCATCTTATCGTGGAGTTTTGTCGCTGGCGCAGTGAATCTGTTTCCAATATATATGAAAGTGAAATACAAACAGTCTATCCGCAAACCCATATATTTTGCACAATGTCAAAGTCTATGGTGTTTGGGCAATATCACACCAGTTACATTTGACATATTTGTTGTTGTGTCAAATAGAAAATTGAAAATAAAGCGAATGAGATTGAGAAAGTAACACTATGGACACTATGGACACATTTGTACCCGCACAAGAGCTGAGGGACAACGAAACAAATCAGTGTTGCGTGCGGTAACTGAATGAGAAATGGCGAATATGGTATATTTTTCCAACTAATTTGCACTGCATTACTCGCCTATCTATTACAATCAATTTTCGAGGTATTATGCCTGTGTTGACAGTGGCTGTCGCATCCGCTCCGTTCGACTTATAGCAACATTTCTCCCCGTGTGCCAGAATTGATTTTATCAATTCGTTCTGCATAAAAGTGGAACTCCTATGAACGAGTAGGTATATGCGTGCATTTGACAGAAGATTAGAAAGCACATGATCTTATGGAATGAATTACATAGACACGTACGTGAAAGTTCCATAAATAAAATGACAGCTGTCATTTATATGCACAAGCACGATAATGCATTAAATACCTCAGCTGCTGACTTCAAGTTGTTTACAAATTATAGTTACAGTGAGAATATTGTTTTTATCACAGCTGCAATTTAAATTCAGTGCATTTCAAACTGTGTTTTGTTGGTAATATTGTAACGAGTATCGATAGTTGATTACTCATCACTATTGTGACTGACACTATTGGCAGCATCGAAACGAATGTCAACAAAAAGAAATGAGCGATAACCAGAACAAGCCAACGAGAAAGGAAGAGAAGAATCTCGATAAAGGAAGATTCTGGGGTGTTGCCAACAGAGTATAAATAGAGCCAGTGTTGAGGAGGAAAATCAATCTAATTCCGAACGTGATTGCGAAAACATTGATACAGAGGCAAAAGCTGCAAGTCATTTAAGTGTTATAGTAAATAGTTGATTGTAAACAGTGTTGATTGTAAATAAAAAAAAAAATAAATATGTGGCCACATAAAGCCCCAAAGGGCTCATTGGCCGAGCTTCTCTTCCATTACTGTTGTGCGTCTTAAATTTTGGACAATATTAGAAGGGAACTACTTATTTTAGCCGGTTCCGAACGGCAGAACACTTGTGACATCACTTTTTCTGAGCTTTGTCACAGAGTTCTTCAAGAAGCTTTTTCATGGCAAGTTGTTACTGTCGGAAGAATTGCCAATTGCTTGCCGACAGGTGGGTACCGTTCGAAAGAAAGATCTTATCGATATTAAATTTGTTATGCATCAGCCGGGGATTGAACCACCGACCTACAGATCAGAAGGCGAACACACTAACCACTGAGCTACGGCACCCTGTTGATTGTAAATAGAGATTATTAAATAAATTGTTGCTGTGTATAGTTGTATAAAATAAGTGTTGCAGTTATCATTAACAGAATCCAGTGATCGAACAAGGTAATTCAAATAGAATTAAACGTTCACAGAATAAAAACGTAACAATTGGTGTCAGAAGTGGGTTTCTGTAAAGATGGTGAAAATTGACCAACTAAAAGTGGACCAGCTTAAAAAGCTGTTGGTAGATATGAATCTATCGTCATCAGGTGCAAAGGCAGAACTGCTGGTGAGGCTGAGGCAAGCTATGGAGGCTAAGGGAATTAATGTAGAAGAACATGAGTTCTTCGAGGAAGCCGATATACAAGCAGTTGTGCACGCTGAGGAAGAGAGCAAAATAGATTCGAGTGGTCAACTCATGGAATTCATGAAAACCATGATGCAACAGCAGCAACAACAGCTACAAGAAAATGCGTCTCGCATTGACTCCAAGCTTCAAGAACATTCGGCTGAATTGCGTATGGAAATTCAAGAAGGTTCGTCTCGCCAAGAAAACTTCATTGGAGAATTCCAGAAGACAATTAACTACAAACTACAAGAAATTTCTGGGGATATTAATGAGAAAGTTGCAGAACTAAAAGAACATGTAGATGAAATTTCCGGAGCCATTAATGAAAAAGTTACAGATCTGAAGGAACAGGTAGATGATTTGGAAGATAAGTTCGAGAAATTACAGCACGATCTCAACAAACTAAAAATAAATGGACCAGCCACATCAGTGATTCGAGATTCAAGCACAATCAAACTAAAGCCACCAACATTTGACGGAAGCACGCCATTCAATATCTTCAAGCTTCAATTCGAGACAACAGCTTCGAAGAATCAATGGGATGATAGTGACAAGACTGCTGCTTTAATAGTCGCATTAAAAGGCAATGCTTCGGAGGTGTTACAGATGATTCCAGAGAAAGATCGTGGTAGCTATCAGTCACTGATGGACACACTCCAGCGAAAGTATGGAAATGAATACAAGAGTCAATTACATCGAGTGGAATTGAGATCGCGAGTGCAACGGAGTAATGAGAGTCTTCAGGAATTCGCTTCCGATATTGAGTGCTTATGTCATCTAGCGTTCTCCGGTAATTCGGAAGAGTTCGTCGAAAAAATAAAAATAGAGGCATTCATAGATGGCATACGTGATGGAGAGACAAAGCGTGCCCTAGTCATGTCACCCAGGAATACTTATGCCGAAACAGTCAGTAGTGCCTTGACATATGAAGCCGCCAGTTTAATGTGTCGACCAGTGCCACGTGTACGCCAATTAGAAACAAAAACAACAGATCTGGTTGAAGCAGTGCGTCAGGCAGTAAAATCAGTAGTTCAGCCTGAAGTAACAACAGGTCGACGTGAAAACAAATTTAATGGTAAGTGCTTCATTTGCGACAAACGAGGGCATATAGCGCGTGATTGCAATCAATCGAATATGAAGCCTAAAGGTAGAACAAGGAATCAACGCAAAAATAAATTTGCCGGTAAGTGCTTCATATGCCATCGAAGAGGGCACAAGGCGCGGAATTGTCGTCTACGGCACAAGCAACAAAGATCGAATTCACCAGGACAACGAAAGGACGATCGTGATGTCATTCATCGTAGTAAAGCTTATACTCCATATCGTCGCACTTGCACCGTGGAATGTAAACATTGTTCCCGAGTGGAAAGCAAGGAGCACATTGTCGACGTACGACTTACAAATATATTGCCGGAGGAGACATGGACCACCGAACGAGTGCAAGAAGATCAGCGGAACGACCCAGATCTCGTAAAGATTATGGAATACAAGGAGCAGGGCATACGTCCAGATTGGCAAGAAATGGCTAATGAGAGTACAATAGCAAAGGCATACTGGGCGCAGTGGCAAAGCCTGCACTTACGAGACGGATGTTTATTCCGAGCATGGGAAAGTGAGGATGGAAAAATCACTAATGATCTTCTAGTGGTACCCAAGGCGAGAATAAATGAAGTGATAGCTGAGTATCACAATGCCTCCAGTGGAGGGCATTTGGGAATCACCAAAACCGTCAAGAAAATAAAGAACCGATTTTATTGGGTTGGATGTCATGACCATGTCGCTGATTGGATTCGGAAGTGTAAGCAATGTGCAATGGCCAAAGGTCCCACTAAGAAAAGTCGAGGTAAGATGCACCAATACACTGTGGGTGCTCCATTTGAGCGAATTGCTATGGACATAGCTGGGCCATTTCCAATAAGCAACGCAGGAAACAAGTATGTTCTGGTGGTTATAGATTACTTCAGTAAATGGCCTGAAGTATACCCCATTCCAAATCAGGAAGCTAGTACAGTTGCGGATGTATTCGTCAACCAATGGGTTACTCGTTTTGGTGTACCGATGGAGTTACACTCAGACCAAGGTCGAAATTTCGAATCAGTTGTATTCCAAGAGATATGCCGTATGCTGGGTATATACAAAACTCGTACAACACCTTTGCATCCAAAATCTGATGGCATGGTAGAACGATTTAACCGTACCTTGGAGGAATATTTGAGAAAAGTCGTAGATAAATACCAACGAGACTGGGATGTACATATACCAATGTTCCTCATGGCATATCGATGCGCACAACATGATACGACGGCTACTACACCGGCAATGGCAATTTTTGGAAACGAGTTAAGACTGCCAGCTGATTTAAAATTTGGAGTTGTAACACCAACGAGATCAACCGAAGGAAATTATACTAGCGAAAAGCGGGAACAGTTGGATGAAGACATCATTTCATCAGAGAGCGGTCGCAGATGATAAGCGATAAGATGAAGGCCAGGTATGACTTGAAAGCAAATTCAAAAGGGTTCTATGAAGGAGAGCTTGTAATGCTTCATAATCCACAACGAAAGAAAGGCCTGTCCCCTAAACTACAGACTCATTGGGAAGGACCATATGAGATTATAGCAAAGATAAATGACGTAGTGTATCGTATTCAACGTGCCTGGAATAAAAGAGCAAAGTTTAAAGTAGTGCACTTAGAGCGACTTGCGCCATATCGAGGGGAAGTATAAAAACTTGTTCGGGACGAACAAGGTTAAGAGGAGGGCAGTGTAACGAGTATCGATAGTTGATTACTCATCACTATTGTGACTGACACTATTGGCAGCATCGAAACGAATGTCAACAAAAAGAAATGAGCGATAACCAGAACAAGCCAACGAGAAAGGAAGAGAAGAATCTCGATAAAGGAAGATTCTGGGGTGTTGCCAACAGAGTATAAATAGAGCCAGTGTTGAGGATGAAAATCAATCTAATTCCGAACGTGATTGCGAAAACATTGATACAGAGGCAAAAGCTGCAAGTGCATTTAAGTGTTATAGTAAATAGTTGATTGTAAACAGTGTTGATTGTAAATAGAGATTATTAAATAAATTGTTTAATTCTATTTGAATTACCTTGTTCGATCACTGGATTCTGTTAATAATAACTGCAACACTTATTTTATACAACTCTATACAGCAACAATTTATTTAATAATTTCTATTTACAATCAACTCTGCTTACAATCAACTATTTACAATAACACTCTAATGTACTTGCAAATTTTGCCTCTGTATCAAAGTTTTCGCAATCACGTTCGGAATTCGATTGATTTTCCTTCTCAACACTGGCTCTATTTATACTCTGTTGGCAACACCCCAGAATCTTCCTTTATCGAGATTCTTCTCTTCCTTTCTCGTTGGCTTGTTCTGGTTATCGCTCATTTCTTTTTGTTGACATTCGTTTCGATGCTGCCAATAGTGTCAGTCACAATAGTGATGAGCAATCAACTATCGATACTCGTTACAATATTGCAACGAGTATCGATAGTTGGTTACTCATCACTATTGTGACTGACACTATTGGCAGCATCGACATGAATGTCAACAAAAAGAAATAAGCGATAACCAGAACAAGCCAACGAGAAAGAAAGAGAAGAATCTCGATAAAGGAAGATTCTGGGGTGTTGCCAGCAGAGTATAAATAGAGCCAGTGTTGAGAAGAGAGAATCAATCGAATTTCGAACGTGACTGCGCAAACATCTATACAGAGGCAAAAGTTGCTAGTACATTAAAGTGTTATTGTAAATAGTTGATTATAAACAGAGTTGATTGTAAATAGAGTTTATTAAATAAATTGTTGCTGTATATAGTTGTATAAAATAAGTGTTGCAGTTATCATTAACAGAATCCAGTGATCGAACAAGGTAATTCAAATAGAATTAAACGTTCACAGAATAAAAACGTAACAATTGGTGTCAGAAGTGGGATTCTGTAAAGATGGTGAAAATTGACCAACCAAAAGTGGACCAGCTTAAAAAGCTGTTGGTAGAGATGAATCTATCGTCATCAGGTGCAAAGGCGGAACTGCTGGTGAGGCTGAGGCAAGCTATGGAGGCTAAGGGAATTAATGTAGAAGAACATGAGTTCTTCGAGGAAGCCGATATACAAGCAGTTGTGCACGCTGAGGACGAGAGCAAAATAGATTCGAGTGGTCAACTCATGGAATTCATGAACACCATGATGCAACAGCAGCAACAACAGCTACAAGAAAATGCGTCTCGCATTGACTCCAAGTTTCAAGAACATTCGGTACGCCAAGAGGGCGTTATTAGTAAATTACGTACGGAAATTCAAGGAAATGCGTCTCGCATTGACTCCAAGCTTCAAGAACATTCGGCTGAATTGCGTATGGAAATTCAAGAAGGTTCGTCTCGCCAAGAAAACTTCATTGGAGAATTCCAGAAGACAATTAACTACAAAATACAAGAAATTTCTGGGGCTATTAATGAGAAAGTTGCAGAACTAAAAGAACATGTAGATGAAATTTCCGGAGCCATTAATGAAAAAGTTACAGATCTGAAGGAACATGTAGATGATTTGGAAGATAAGTTCGAGAAATTACAGCACGATCTCAACCAACTAAAAATAAATGGGCCAGCCACATCAGTGATTAGAGATTCAAGTACAATCAATCTAAAGCCACCAACATTTGACGGAAGCACGCCATTCAATATCTTCAAGCTTCAATTCGAGACAACCGCTTCGAAGAATCAATGGGATGATAGCGACAAGACTGCTGCTTTAATAGTCGCATTAAAAGGTAATGCTTCCGAGGTGTTACAGATGATTCCAGAGAAAGATCGTGGTAGCATCAGTCACTGATGGACACACTCCAGCGAAAATATGGAAATGAATACAAGAGTCAATTACATCGAGTGGAATTGAGATCGCGAGTGCAACGGAGTAATGAGAGCCTTGAGGAATTTGCTTCCGATATTGAGCGCTTATGTCATCTAGCATTCTCCGGTAATTCGGAAGAGTTCGTCGAAAAAATAAAAATAGAGGCATTCATAGATGGCATACGTGATGGAGAGACAAAGCGTGCCCTAGTCATGTCACCAAGGAATACTTATGCCGAAACAGTCAGTAGTGCCTTGACGTTTGAAGCCGCCAGTTTAATGTGTCGACCAGTGCCACGTGTACGCCAACTAGAGGCAGAAACAGCAGATCTGGTTGAAGCAGTGTGTCAGGCATTCAAATCTGTAGTGCAGCCTGAAGGAAGAACAACAGGTCGACGCGAAAACAAGTTTACTGGTAAGTGCTTCATTTGTGACAAACCAGGACACATGGCGCGTGACTGCCGTCTACGACGAAAGCGATCAAGATCGAATTCTCCAGGAAGACAAAAGAAGGAGAATAAGGTGGATAGCGATCGCTCCACTAACACAAGTCCATCGTTAAACTAAATCGAGTCAGTTCAGCGGGGCGTGAACTGACTCCAACAATGGGTTGCCCCATCATTCACATTTCACAACTACAGCGTGTGCCAAGCAGCTTGACTATTGATGGAAAATTGGACAATATGGAATTCATGTTAACCCTGGATACTGGTGCATCACATTCGATAATCAAGAGCGATTTGGTAAAGAGGTTTGAGCCTTTAATGGGAATAAAATTGCGTACAGCAACGGGTGAGGATGCACAAATTCTGGGCAAGATAAAGAAACGAGTATCTATTGGAAATTGCACATGGGAACATGAATTCATTGTGGCCGACATCATCGATGACGTAATAATTGGTGTTGATTTTATGATTGACAACGGATTTACGTTAGATTTAAATCAACGGATACTACGTTATGCAAATGTCGAATTACCATTGAACATCGGTTACAAGCGGAGTGGAAACATCAAACGAGTACTGGCATATCAACGCCAAGAAGTTCCAGCAAAATCAGAAGCGGTGATTTGGGCACAGATAAATGTGGATGATGGGACAATCAAGTTGTGGATAGTGGAAGCAGATAAAGAAATACAAAATAAAAACATCATACGTCCTACCAACGTTAGTAGAACCTAAAGAAAATGGAATAGTATCGGTGCGAATATTAAATCCAACTAATACATCTACAGTTGTGAAGAAAGGAATGGTGATTGGTCATTGCCAGGAAGTTACTGCCGTAGTAGACTGCGAAAAGGGTTCGTCGATAAAAAGTGGAAGATCAGGAACTGTCAGAGCGGAAATAAAAGCACAGATGGAAGAATGGGCAGGTGTGCTTACCAAACAGCAAAAAGAAAAGGCTTTACAACTATTGGAGAAGTACAGTTCAATCTTTTCTTCAAATGGAAAAACTGGAGGACGAACAACCATCGTGAAGCATCACATTGACACCGGTGATTCTAGACCAATTCGTCAAACACCACGACGAGTTCCATTGGCCAAAAGAGACGAAGCCATTAAGCTGATTACCGATATGCAGAAACAAGGTGTTATTGAACCATCAGCGAGTCCATGGAGTTCACCAGTTGTGCTGGTAAAGAAGAAGGATGGAAGTACTCGATTCTGCGTGGATTACAGAAAGCTAAATGATATTACGAAAAAAGACAGCTATCCACTGCCAAGAATCGATGACACTCTGGACACACTATCTGGTGCGAAGTGGTTCTCAACTCTTGATTTGCAAAGTGGCTACTGGCAAGTGGAACTTGGTAAGGAGGACAAAGAGAAAACAGCTTTCAGTATTGGCGATGGTCTATGGCAATTTGCAGTCATGCCATTTGGTTTATGTAATGCGCCAGCTACTTTCGAACGTTTGGTGGAGCGTGTACTCAGAGGACTACACTGGAAAACGTGCTTGGTGTACCTCGATGACATTATCGTGATGGGAAAAAATTTTAACGACCACCTGGAAAAGTTGAAAGAAGTATTTGAGCGTATACAATCAGTAGGGCTTAAACTGAATATGAAAAAGTGTTCACTCTTCAGGCGAGAAGTTAAATATCTTGGTCATGAAGTAACAACAGAAGGGATACATATCGACGAGGAGAAAGTAGCAGCAGTACAAGAATGGCCTATTCCGTCGAATCTTCACGAGTTAAGAAGCTTCCTAGGCTTATGCACCTACTATAGACGATTTGTTCCTGGATTTGCAAACATCGCCAGCAGTCTGCATGAGTTGACAAGAAAGAACAAACCATTTGTGTGGGGCGAGGACCAACAGAAAGCATTCGAACAGCTGAAAGAAAAACTCTGTTCAGCACCAATATTAGCGTATCCAGTACCTGGTCAAAAGTTTGTGTTGGACACAGACGCGAGTGGCTATGGAATAGGTGGTGTGCTCTCTCAGATCATAGATGGGCAAGAAAAAGTAATAGCATACTACAGTAAAATCCTGTAGAAGCCAGAAAGAAATTACTGTGTCACACGAAGAGAGTTGCTCGCAATACTGGAATGTGTAAAGTATTTCCATAAATACTTGTACGGTCAGTCATTTCATCTACGAACTGACCACTCAGCGCTAAGGTGGTTATTGCAATTTAAAAACCCAGAAGGACAATTGGCGCGCTGGATTGAAAGGCTGCAGAGTTATGATTTTACCATCGAACATCGTAAAGGAGGACATCACGGCAACGCGGATGCTCTATCTCGTCGTCCTTGCAAAATGGAATGTAAACATTGTTCTCGAGTGGAAAGCAAGGAGCACATTGTCGACATACGACTTACGAATATATTGCCGGAGGAGTCATGGACCACCGAACGAGTGCAAGAAGATCAGCGGAACGACCCAGATCTCGTAAAGATTATGGAATACAAGGAGCAGGGCATACGTCCAGATTGGCAAGAAATGGCTAATGAGAGTCCAATAGCAAAGGCATACTGGGCGCAGTGGCAAAGCCTGCACTTACGAGACGGATGTTTATTCCGAGCATGGGAAAGTGAGGATGGAAAAATCACTAATGATCTTCTAGTGGTACCCAAGGCGAGAATAAATGAAGTGATAGCTGAGTATCACAATGCCTCCAGTGGAGGGCATTTGGGAATCACCAAAACCGTCGAGAAAATAAAGAACCGATTTTATTGGGTTGGATGTCATGACCATGTCGCTGATTGGATTCGGAAGTGTAAGCAATGTGCAATGGCCAAAGGTCCCACTAAGAAAAGTCGAGGTAAGATGCACCAATACACTGTGGGTGCTCCATTTGAGCGAATTGCTATGGACATAGCTGGGCCATTTCCAATAAGCAACGCAGGAAACAAGTATGTTCTGGTGGTTATAGATTACTTCAGTAAATGGCCTGAAGTATACCCCATTCCAAATCAGGAAGCTAGTACAGTTGCGGATGTATTCGTCAACCAATGGGTTACTCGTTTTGGTGTACCGATGGAGTTACACTCAGACCAAGGTCGAAATTTCGAATCAGTTGTATTCCAAGAGATATGCCGTATGCTGGGTATATACAAAACTCGTACAACACCTTTGCATCCACAATCTGATGGCATGGTAGAACGATTTAACCGTACCTTGGAGGAATATTTGAGAAAAGTCGTAGATAAATACCAACGAGACTGGGATGTACATATACCAATGTTCCTCATGGCATATCGATGCGCACAACATGATACGACGGCTACTACACCGGCAATGGCAATTTTTGGAAACGAGTTAAGACTGCCAGCTGATTTAAAATTTGGAGTCGTAACACCAACGAGATAAACCGAAGGTAATTATACTAGCGAAAAGCGGGAACAGTTGGATGAAGTATATCGGTTCATCAGAGAGCGGTCGCAGATGATAAGCGATAAGATAAAGGTCAGGTATGACTTGAAAGCAAACTCAAAAGGGTTCTATGAAGGAGAGCTTGTAATGCTTCATAATCCACAACGAAAGAAAGGCCTGTCTCCTAAACTACAGACTCATTGGGAAGGACCATATGAGATTATAGCACAGATAAATGACGTAGTGTATCGTATTCAACGTGCCTGGAATAAAAGAGCAAAGTTTAAAGTAGTGCACTTGGAGCGACTTGCGCCATATCGAGGGGAAGTATAAAAACTTGTTCGGGACGAACAAGGTTAAGAGGAGGGCAGTGTAACGAGTATCGATAGTTGGTTACTCATCACTATTGTGACTGACACTATTGGCAGCATCGACATGAATGTCAACAAAAAGAAATAAGCGATAACCAGAACAAGCCAACGAGAAAGAAAGAGAAGAATCTCGATAAAGGAAGATTCTGGGGTGTTGCCAGCAGAGTATAAATAGAGCCAGTGTTGAGAAGAGAGAATCAATCGAATTTCGAACGTGACTGCGCAAACATCTATACAGAGGCAAAAGTTGCTAGTACATTAAAGTGTTATTGTAAATAGTTGATTATAAACAGAGTTGATTGTAAATAGAGTTTATTAAATAAATTGTTGCTGTATATAGTTGTATAAAATAAGTGTTGCAGTTATCATTAACAGAATCCAGTGATCGAACAAGGTAATTCAAATAGAATTAAACGTTCACAGAATAAAAACGTAACAATTGGTGTCAGAAGTGGGTTTCTGTAAAGATGGTGAAAATTGACCAACTAAAAGTGGACCAGCTTAAAAAGCTGTTGGTAGAGATGAATCTATCGTCATCAGGTGCAAAGGCGGAACTGCTGGTGAGGCTGAGGCAAGCTATGGAGGCTAAGGGAATTAATGTAGAAGAACATGAGTTCTTCGAGGAAGCCGATATACAAGCAGTTGTGCACGCTGAGGAAGAGAGCAAAATAGATTCGAGTGGTCAACTCATGGAATTCATGAACACCATGATGCAACAGCAGCAACAACAGCTACAAGAAAATGCGTCTCGCATTGACTCCAAGTTTCAAGAATATTCGGTACGCCAAGAGGGCGTTATTAGTAAATTACGTACGGAAATTCAAGGAAATGCGTCTCGCATTGACTCCAAGCTTCAAGAACATTCGGCTGAATTGCGTATGGAAATTCAAGAAGGTTCGTCTCGCCAAGAAAACTTCATTGGAGAATTCCAGAAGACAATTAACTACAAAATACAAGAAATTTCTGGGGCTATTAATGAGAAAGTTGCAGAACTAAAAGAACATGTAGATGAAATTTCCGGAGCCATTAATGAAAAAGTTACAGATCTGAAGGAACATGTAGATGATTTGGAAGATAAGTTCGAGAAATTACAGCACGATCTCAACCAACTAAAAATAAATGGGCCAGCCACATCAGTGATTAGAGATTCAAGTACAATCAATCTAAAGCCACCAACATTTGACGGAAGCACGCCATTCAATATCTTCAAGCTTCAATTCGAGACAACCGCTTCGAAGAATCAATGGGATGATAGTGACAAGACTGCTGCTTTAATAGTCGCATTAAAAGGTAATGCTTCCGAGGTGTTACAGATGATTCCAGAGAAAGATCGTGGTAGCTATCAGTCACTGATGGACACACTCCAGCGAAAATATGGAAATGAATACAAGAGTCAATTACATCGAGTGGAATTGAGATCGCGAGTGCAACGGAGTAATGAGAGCCTTCAGGAATTTGCTTCCGATATTGAGCGCTTATGTCATCTAGCGTTCTCCGGTAATTCGGAAGAGTTCGTCGAAAAAATAAAAATAGCGGCATTCATAGATGGCATACGTGATGGAGAGACAAAGCGTGCCCTAGTCATGTCACCAAGGAATACTTATGCCGAAACAGTCAGTAGTGCCTTGACGTTTGAAGCCGCCAGTTTAATGTGTCGACCAGTGCCACGTGTACGCCAACTAGAGGCAGAAACAGCAGATCTGGTTGAAGCAGTGTGTCAGGCATTCAAATCTGTAGTGCAGCCTGAAGGAAGAACAACAGGTCGACGCGAAAACAAGTTTACTGGTAAGTGCTTCATTTGTGACAAACCAGGACACATGGCGCGTGACTGCCGTCTACGACGAAAGCGATCAAGATCGAATTCTCCAGGAAGACAAAAGAAGGAGAATAAGGTGGATAGCGATCGCTCCACTAACACAAGTCCATCGTTAAACTAAATCGAGTCAGTTCAGCGGGGCTTGAACTGACTCCAACAATGGGTTGCCCCATCATTCACATTTCACAACTACAGCGTGTGCCAAGCAGCTTGACTATTGATGGAAAATTGGACAATATGGAATTCATGTTAACCCTGGATACTGGTGCATCACATTCGATAATCAAGAGCGATTTGGTAAATAGGTTTGAGCCTTTAATGGGAATAAAATTGCGTACAGCAACGGGTGAGGATGCACAAATTCTGGGCAAGATAAAGAAACGAGTATCTATTGGAAATTGCACATGGGAACATGAATTCATTGTGGCCGACATCATCGATGACATAATAATTGGTGTTGATTTTATGATTGACAACGGATTTACGTTAGATTTAAATCAACGGATACTACGTTATGCAAATGTCGAATTACCATTGAACATCGGTTACAAGCGGAGTGGAAACATCAAACGAGTACTGGCATATCAACGCCAAGAAGTTCCAGCAAAATCAGAAGCGGTGATTTGGGCACAGATAAATGTGGATGATGGGACAATCAAGTTGTGGATAGTGGAAGCAGATAAAGAAATACAAAATAAAAACATCATACGTCCTACAAACGTTAGTAGAACCTAAAGAAAATGGAATAGTACCGGTGCGAATATTAAATCCAACTAATACATCTACAGTTGTGAAGAAAGGAATGGTGATTGGTCATTGCCAGGAAGTTACTGCCGTAGTAGACTGCGAAAAGGGTTCGTCGATAAAAAGTGGAAGATCAGGAACTGTCAGAGCGGAAATAAAAGCACAGATGGAAGAATGGGCAGGTGTGCTTACCAAACAGCAAAAAGAAAAGGCTTTACAACTATTGGAGAAGTACAGTTCAATCTTTTCTTCAAATGGAAAAACTGGAGGACGAACAACCATCGTGAAGCATCACATTGACACCGGTGATTCTAGACCAATTCGTCAAACACCACGACGAGTTCCATTGGCCAAAAGAGACGAAGCCATTAAGCTGATTACCGATATGCAGAAACAAGGTGTTATTGAACCATCAGCGAGTCCATGGAGTTCACCAGTTGTGCTGGTAAAGAAGAAGGATGGAAGTACTCGATTCTGCGTGGATTACAGAAAGCTAAATGATATTACGAAAAAAGACAGCTATCCACTGCCAAGAATCGATGACACTCTGGACACACTATCTGGTGCGAAGTGGTTCTCAACTCTTGATTTGCAAAGTGGCTACTGGCAAGTGGAACTTGGTAAGGAGGACAAAGAGAAAACAGCTTTCAGTATTGGCGATGGTCTATGGCAATTTGCAGTCATGCCATTTGGTTTATGTAATGCGCCAGCTACTTTCGAACGTTTGATGGAGCGTGTACTCAGAGGACTACACTGGAAAACGTGCTTGGTGTACCTCGATGACATTATCGTGATGGGAAAAAATTTTAACGACCACCTGGAAAAGTTGAAAGAAGTATTTGAGCGTATACAATCAGCAGGGCTTAAACTGAATATGAAAAAGTGTTCACTCTTCAGGCGAGAAGTTAAATATCTTGGTCATGAAGTAACAACAGAAGGGATACATATCGACGAGGAGAAAGTAGCAGCAGTACAAGAATGGCCTATTCCGTCGAATCTTCACGAGTTAAGAAGCTTCCTAGGCTTATGCACCTACTATAGACGATTTGTTCCTGGATTTGCAAACATCGCCAGCAGTCTGCATGAGTTGACAAGAAAGAACAAACCATTTGTGTGGGGCGAGGACCAACAGAAAGCATTCGAACAGCTGAAAGAAAAACTCTGTTCAGCACCAATATTAGCGTATCCAGTACCTGGTCAAAAGTTTGTGTTGGACACAGACGCGAGTGGCTATGGAATAGGTGGTGTGCTCTCTCAGATCATAGATGGGCAAGAAAAAGTAATAGCATACTACAGTAAAATCCTGTAGAAGCCAGAAAGAAATTACTGTGTCACACGAAGAGAGTTGCTCGCAATACTGGAATGTGTAAAGTATTTCCATAAATACTTGTACGGTCAGTCATTTCATCTACGAACTGACCACTCAGCGCTAAGGTGGTTATTGCAATTTAAAAACCCAGAAGGACAATTGGCGCGCTGGATTGAAAGGCTGCAGAGTTATGATTTTACCATCGAACATCGTAAAGGAGGACATCACGGCAACGCGGATGCTCTATCTCGTCGTCCTTGCAAAATGGAATGTAAACATTGTTCTCGAGTGGAAAGCAAGGAGCACATTGTCGACATACGACTTACGAATATATTGCCGGAGGAGTCATGGACCACCGAACGAGTGCAAGAAGATCAGCGGAACGACCCAGATCTCGTAAAGATTATGGAATACAAGGAGCAGGGCATACGTCCAGATTGGCAAGAAATGGCTAATGAGAGTCCAATAGCAAAGGTATACTGGGCGCAGTGGCAAAGCCTGCACTTACGAGACGGATGTTTATTCCGAGCATGGGAAAGTGAGGATGGAAAAATCACTAATGATCTTCTAGTGGTACCCAAGGCGAGAATAAATGAAGTGATAGCTGAGTATCACAATGCCTCCAGTGGAGGGCATTTGGGAATCACCAAAACCGTCGAGAAAATAAAGAACCGATTTTATTGGGTTGGATGTCATGACCATGTCGCTGATTGGATTCGGAAGTGTAAGCAATGTGCAATGGCCAAAGGTCCCACTAAGAAAAGTCGAGGTAAGATGCACCAATACACTGTGGGTGCTCCATTTGAGCGAATTGCTATGGACATAGCTGGGCCATTTCCAATAAGCAACGCAGGAAACAAGTATGTTCTGGTGGTTATAGATTACTTCAGTAAATGGCCTGAAGTATACCCCATTCCAAATCAGGAAGCTAGTACAGTTGCGGATGTATTCGTCAACCAATGGGTTACTCGTTTTGGTGTACCGATGGAGTTACACTCAGACCAAGGTCGAAATTTCGAATCAGTTGTATTCCAAGAGATATGCCGTATGCTGGGTATATACAAAACTCGTACAACACCTTTGCATCCAAAATCTGATGGCATGGTAGAACGATTTAACCGTACCTTGGAGGAATATTTGAGAAAAGTCGTAGATAAATACCAACGAGACTGGGATGTACATATACCAATGTTCCTCATGGCATATCGATGCGCACAACATGATACGACGGCTACTACACCGGCAATGGCAATTTTTGGAAACGAGTTAAGACTGCCAGCTGATTTAAAATTTGGAGTCGTAACACCAACGAGATCAACCGAAGGTAATTATACTAGCGAAAAGCGGGAACAGTTGGATGAAGTACATCGGTTCATCAGAGAGCGGTCGCAGATGATAAGCGATAAGATAAAGGTCAGGTATGACTTGAAAGCAAATTCAAAAGGGTTCTATGAAGGAGAGCTTGTAATGCTTCATAATCCACAACGAAAGAAAGGCCTGTCTCCTAAACTACAGACTCATTGGGAAGGACCATATGAGATTATAGCAAAGATAAATGACGTAGTGTATCGTATTCAACGTGCCTGGAATAAAAGAGCAAAGTTTAAAGTAGTGCACTTGGAGCGACTTGCGCCATATCGAGGGGAAGTATAAAAACTTGTTCGGGACGAACAAGGTTAAGAGGAGGGCAGTGTAACGAGTATCGATAGTTGGTTACTCATCACTATTGTGACTGACACTATTGGCAGCATCGACATGAATGTCAACAAAAAGAAATAAGCGATAACCAGAACAAGCCAACGAGAAAGAAAGAGAAGAATCTCGATAAAGGAAGATTCTGGGGTGTTGCCAGCAGAGTATAAATAGAGCCAGTGTTGAGAAGAGAGAATCAATCGAATTTCGAACGTGACTGCGCAAACATCTATACAGAGGCAAAAGTTTCTAGTACATTAAAGTGTTATTGTAAATAGTTGATTATAAACAGAGTTGATTGTAAATAGAGTTTATTAAATAAATTGTTGCTGTATATAGTTGTATAAAATAAGTGTTGCAGTTATCATTAACAGAATCCAGTGATCGAACAAGGTAATTCAAATAGAATTAAACGTTCACAGAATAAAAACGTAACAATATAATCTGGAAACCGTTAATTAAATGTTGTTTTAGTTGTTTCTTGCATTTCTTTTGTTTTTTATAATTATCTTACTAATTCATAGTTCTTTGCTTATTTTTACATTTGATTTTTTTTTATACTTTTTTTTATTAATACGTAAATAGTTGTCTTTATATTTACATTTACTCAAAAGGAATTGTTTGTATAGTTGCAATATTAAAAGTGATGTTGATCGACTCGTTACTTGTTGGTTATGCGATGGGGTGGCTCATCTAAAATGTGCTGGCCTGACTGGTAATAGTTATGACCAGTTAAACGAAGGGGGAAGGTCTGAGTTGGACTTTTGGAGATTGGCATTATGAAAAATTATTTAATGAGTTTAAGAGTGTGCAAGAGTGGTTGCCAGTGTAAAAAAAGAAAAAGTCTTCAACACAATCGTCGGGTAAAAAACCCACAATTGACTTGGCGGAAAACCCAAAATCCGCGGAGTATGGTGTGGTTAATACCCCGGCTTCAATTGTTCCATCTATCAAAATTACTGCACCTACTCCTCTGCTACATGCTCCTGGGTTAAACATAGTCGAGCAGGCATATACCAGTACGGTCTGGCGGGCTGTTCCTCCCAGGAAGTGACTTTATTCACACTTTCTTCAGAAACAACTTCTGAGGACATTCAGAGCTATATTAGATTCAAAAAGAATATACTGACGTCTCCGTCTACAAGTTTAATTATGCGTATGAAAGGAAAATCTCGTCTTTTAAAATAACTGCTTGATCGGATGACTTCAACAAAATAATTTGTAAAAATTTCTAGTCAGATGGAGTGATAGTTCGAGAATTCAGTTTTAAGGCTAGGGTGAAATCAAATGCCATCAGTTTTCCAAGTTCAGTAAATGTTCCAAAACACTAACTGGCACTTTCAACATTTTGTACTAGAATGTTAGAGGCTTAAACTCGAAACTGTATGACATTTATTTGAATAGCTTTATTTATAACTGTGAGGCCTTAGTATTTACAGAAACCTGCTTAAGCCTAGTATTTTTGATACTGAAAGTTTATGTGGTATTATCAGATTTTTAGAAAATATCGATCAATTAAGGCTGATGGTGGCTTTTTTTATAGCTGTTAAAACTACTCATCCCGCATACATCCTTTTTGTTGTCATTACTTCAACGAACTCCAGTGTACTTACGCTGCCAATCACCATAAAATCTTTTTCCATTCTTTTTTTTTTTGCTTTCGTTTAATGGCGGAGCTCAAAGCTCGCATACACCAGGTTGTCCCACAGTGAGCATATAGCCGATTTCTCTTGAATTACTCTTTATATTCTCTAGGTACCTTTTGGATCTGAAATAGTCTTCCCAGACCCAAGAAAAACCAAATGGAGTACCATTAAAAATTTTTCCACAACAAAAGACACCTTGATAAATCCTTCTCTTTTCCTGCTTTATTCTTTATTTAGTTTCATCGTATCCGTCTGTGTGTGCCGAATATTCGCATGAAATTTCAATTGTTTCATTGCAATCATGCGCTACCATTTCTCTCCTTTGAAGTCATCTGCATTCATTGATCATTACTTATTTACTTCCTTCTTTTTTTGTATGTCCCTCATCAAAATTTATTTTTCTTTCCCTCGCAAACAATTTTTCACTTTTGACATTCGAATTTACAAATACGTTAAACTTTGTATTAGCTAGAACTGCAAAGAAAAAAAAAAACGGTTAAACAAAACCTACGGACAATCATGACCGGAGCAACACGTCTGTATGACACCATACTACCGCGCTTCTTCTGCATTGTTTCTAAAAATAATAATAAAATATTGAACAAATAGAACGTATACTATGGAGTTGCCATATATGTTCGCACCAAAATGCAGAGAATGGAAGAACGCAAAGGAGCACACGCTGATGTTATAGTCACTTTAAGTTGTAAACAGATTCACTGCGCCTGCGTCTGCAGCAAAGTGTGATGATTACTGCAACCGCAACTAAACGCGGGGACGATAACATTAAAATGTCATTAAAATGCCAAAATAAACACTGAAATCATTTTCATTAAATATTTCACAAATCAATTCATTTTTAGTAATTCGAGCGAAAAAACAAAAAACAAGCTAGATGGAATTATTTCAGGATTGTTAATTGCTAACATATCATTTTGTTGCATGTCAAAATAGAAATAGATTTCGAAAAGTAGTAAGTCTGGGGTAGCAATCCTTGGTCCAGACCTCGGAGGTGATCCAAGAGTCCGGAGTCTGTTCCGGGGCGGAGACCCGATTGCAGTGAGAACAGTAGAAATAGAAATAGATTGAAGACGACCATTGCGCCAATTGTCGTAGTGTTGCAGTCAGTTAGTGCGTCTAATAAAAAACCCATGTTATCTAAGTATTGACAGTTTTTGCAATGCCTCAGCCGCAGTCGATTCTGTTTACTACTTTAAAGAAGCAATGGAAGTGTTGACAGTTGTTGCTATCTATTTGCTATTGAATTGTGAAAAACTAATTTCATGGTATAATGGAAATTTGTTTCAATTTTCAGTTTCCGATTATTACATAGTACAAAAAAAGCATAATTCATAAGTTTGTACTTGTAAATACTTTATATTTTTGACATCTCATAATTACATTTTCTATTACTATAATTATGGATACTAATTGATTTATACGTTTAAACAATTTGTTTAATACTAGCTATGCGACATTAGCAGATCTACAATTAGCCCAAACGCTCTCTAAGTAGTCGACATCATCAAATCCATGAGAGGCTATTACGTTACGGAAACTCTCTGGTCCATTGTAACTTGGTCGCTTAAAATGAAAATAATCACTGTGTGTCAATTTGATATTTGCTCTTAATGCAACAATACCAAGGAATATATCGTCAAATCTAAATGGTCGAGTTTTAAGGCTGGTACTATAAATCTTTAGTAAGGCATTACGTGATAATATAAATGCTCCAGCTGTAACATAAGGCGGCCACAAACTAAAAGGATATTCCGACAAAGTTACATACCATTTACTAAATTTATGACGATGTGGTGATGTTTGCATAACAAAACCAGCAAATAAAACTTCATTATTTTCATTTGTCGCAATATTTGATCTTTGTACGGCGGGATAATGCGCTGGATCCTTTATATACCGTAATGCATTCTTTAGAGATATATAGTAATCATCATCGACGAACATAAAATATTTACTTTGCGAACAATGTTGTACCGCCCATTGCATACCCATAACGGTTTTAATCGTGTTGTTAAAGTAGCTATCCACAAAATTTGCTTGTACAATATCATCTGTTTTTGCTGCCTCTCCCTCTACTAATTTCATAAGTTTTTTATCTGAACTTATTCCAAGTAGGAATACCAGCTTTACGGCAACATCCGAGAATCTTTTTTCATATCCCCATGTTTTTCTTATGATTGCTCGATTTTGGTGGTTGTCAAGAGCAGATTTGATGATAAATGTTATATGTGGTGATACCGGGCCTTTACATTTATTCGATGCATTATATATGAATGTGTAGCTATTAGAGTAGCTTTGAGCCTCTTGAATATGCCACTGGTGATTTGACGTATTGTTGTCATGAGGATACTCAAAGAATTGCTCATAGTCCAGCTCAAATAAGTGTTGAAATATACCAGAGAAATCAATGAGATAAATAAATAACGCTATTAAACTTAGTTTTACAATTTGTCGAAAATATTTCCGTGTCATAGTTAAAATTTGTACACTTGATAGGCAAACAAAACACGATTTTAAGTGGCATCAATACTAACTGCAACGAAAACTCATAATTACGGCTATTGGAGCAATATTAACCAACATAGTACCATCAATGATGTCAAGGGATATATAATACATATAGATTAGTTCATTCTTATACGTGAACGACTGAAATTGAAACGGTGAATATGGGGTTTAAACAAATACTAAATTTCAATTTATGCCGTGGTTATAAGTCCAAATGTATATAAATGACATTCACAAGATATTTGCACCTTGCGTTTTCATGCGATTCTGTAAACCAAAGAGTACACTGCTTTGCTGAATGAGAAAAATGTTGTTGCTCAATAAAAATTGACAAACTCATATGAAATGTACGTATGTATACTTCTTCAATGATCCATTGATGTGGTTAATTATTTGACAATTATAAAAGCATATGACAAATAACTAAAATAAATTATAAATATGCGAAATATGCAAATACAAATTGGAAAAATTAGTTATAGCCCTGACAGACGGCAGCGTTAATCCGGATTAACGATTTAATTCGAATTATCTCGGGCATTAACTGAAGCTAATCCGCATTAACTCTACGAGTCAATTCTAAAAATTAAAGAGAATTAGGTCAATTTTCGATGGCAACACTGCTGAAAATTTTCTATTGTGAATTTTTTTCGATCCAACTTACAAAACAATAGGTGTGTTTGCTTATAGAAAACTTTAAACACTTGTTAACAGTTTTCGACATGAATAGCGTTAGCGAAAAAATAAATCCAGCTGACAATTACGAACTGTGAATGTCAATTTACAAGTTTCTGAGAGTTTTCAGTTCACGTACTTCTTGTAGATTTTCTCATATCGAGAGTGACAGATAACAGGAATTAGTGATAGTAATGTAAGAACAGTGAATGTCAATTTACAAGTTTCTGATAGTTTTCAGTTCACGTACTTCTTGTAGATTTTCTCATATCGAGAGTGACAGATAACAGGAATTAGTGATAGTAATGTAAGTGAGCAGACCTAATAAAATAGCAATCAGCCGTTTAGTTAATCCGCAATACTGCCGTCTGTCAGGTTAATATTTTATTCGGATTAAGTGTGCCGTTAATCCGAATTAACGCTGCCGTCTGTCTATGCTATTATATGAAAAGTGTATTTAATGCCTCATTACATCTTAATATTTTAATGGCATTATATTCGTGTTATGCTATGGTTATATTACCAATGGGAGAAAAAATGGCCTGACAAAGGAATTACAACATAACGACTTCTGAGCCTTCAAAAATTACATAAGGATGACCGATGCGAAATTCCAGAACATCCTTCAGCTTATTGAAAAGGATATAAAAATAAAGTGAAACGCCAGTTGGAAATGCAAGGACTAAAATTTTGCCCGGATATCGTGTTTTCCTATATCGCTAGCAATTTTAGACAATTGCTGTTGCATAGCATCTAGGGCCTGTTCCAGTTTTTCCCGATTAGAGTAACTTTAATTTCTTGTATCCCACAAGCGTTCATTAATTTGCAGCTAGTATTAAGTTCTTCAGTGAGAGGTCTGCTTCACAAAAACATCATTTCTAAATAAAATAATAAATCTAAAGTTATAGAATTTCTTTGCTTAACGAGAAAATTCTCACAATCAGTTCATATTCAGAATATAAAACAGACGCGGATAGCTTTCTTTAAAGGGAATTTATATATTTAATGTTTAAAATTTAATAATCCTTCGCAGTTGTCAACATAATAAACATGTAAGTAGGCAATACCCGTAAAAAAATGTTGCATTATTTAGAAAAATTTTTTCTCACATTTTCTTTTTCATTTTGTATTGAAACCAACACGACATTATTGCATTTAAAGAAATTCAAGCGTACAAACTGAGTCACCGAAAAAATGCAGTCCGTTTTTTTGACAGTCTGTGTACACAATATGGATAGGTAGGACTCAGACTCCTGTTACAGTATCGGAAAATGTTAATTTATTAATGTTCGAGTGTACACTTGAAAACTCACAGTTAAATAATCCACCCCCTGGAATTCATTTTCTATTTGACAAACATAATTTGTTGAATGATTACAAGATATTCAGGCCTGGCGAAAATTTGTTATGATAAGTCTGACTAGGATTGAATAAGCCAATAATTTTTATTATTAGTATTAAAAATCAGATTTTAAGAATGTAATCTTCAGAAGTAATTGAAAAGTATATCTAAGAATAAAGTGTTAATGATATTTTTTGTTGATAAATTATTTGAAATCGTTTGAAATGTCAAAATTATACTTTTTTAATAAAGCACTAAAGACTTACTTAATAATTCTTTAAATTTTTGCTCTAGTAATCCTAAAGCTGTAAATTAACGCATGTATGTGGTGGTTTGCGATTTTTTTATTAGCCGCTGTCAAAATGCGGTTGGCGGTTGGCGCGACTATTACAACGACAAAAAGAGGAAATGTTTTTATTTTTTTTACGATTATTTACGTTACGAATTTATTATTTCTGTATTTGTTTAAATAAATGCAGTGAGTTAAGTGAGATATATAACAATAAATAATTTGTGATGTTAATTTTATCTATGATGAAATTGAAAAAAATTAAAATGCTGTTGGATAGATTATATTCAAACATATATCGCACACCTGTAAGATACTAAACTTTTTAAATTGAAGAAACTGTTATGACTTTGAAGTCAAGTTGACAAATGCTATTATTATTATAAACTGTGTGCAATCGAAAATCGAATTTTCAAAATTATAAGTTGAGTCAATATAGTTTTTAGCATGCAATATGTTATTTAATGACGAGTGAACGTAGTAACTTTTTTAATATATTTGCTTAGCGTTAACATTATTTTCTTGAAAATCTTGTTGCTGCTTTAAGAAATCACCGAGACGTGTCAATAAGAACTGTTTGTCATGTCCTTCGAGCACTAATTGATTCTTTAGGATCTCAATCATGTTCTTATTTGCATCGGAGACTGCATAAAAGTAATACAAAAGTAAAGTTAGCGTAAAAAAACATGGTATAGCGAATCCTGCTGTACTGAAGAATAAAATAAAATTTTTAAGGAATGTCGGAATGTGCATGAAAATGGCATCTGTAACGTCTAGTACCGAATTCAGGCCACTGAATGGGCCACAGGTTGTAGAAGGTGTAATTTCTATGACTGCGTATATTACAGGCACTACCGCGACAAAATAGGATACCAATAAAATGACCATAAATAGAGAATTCGAACGGGAGGTGCCATAAAGAATAGTAGAAGGTTTTGAGTTCACTAGACATTGAAATTTTTTAATGTAAAACATAAAAAATATGAGTATAGCTACAAAAGCTGGTAGAAATGGTGTATAGAAGCTACCCAACCAACATATGGTTTGAGCATATACAATATCCAGAATATGTTTGGACAATTCAAATTCTTGTTCTCCAATGAATTTCAGAAAATTATTTTTTACATTTCGTGCACATAATGAACGTGGAAAATTTATACAAAATGTCACGATTAAATGACTCAGAAAATCTGTGATAATTAACTTAAAAAATTGTTGACCCACAAATGTCTCCCAACAGTTGGATGACGTCGACGACGACGATGGTGATGATGATGATGATGATGATAATGACTCACTAACATTACCCCTGAAACGGGGAATCACAATATAATAGAATCGACTTAAGAGTATTGCAATCGAAGCTAAGCGTAAAAATATCGTACGAAATAGACTAATTTTAACAACATACAGTGGTGAATACTTTTCAAATTTACACAAATAATTAAAAATAGTAGGTAAAAATAAATTCAGACATACAATACCAATATAAGGGAAGTAGTCGTATAAATAAATGAGTATTTGATTTGAATCCTCAACTTGATTGGATTTAATATTCTGTATAAGCAACTCGGTATCTCTACGGGTGGACGTTGTATGATTCGAATTCCAAATTTTATTTTGTTGCTGAGCTGGTTGTGCGGATGCAATGATTATATGCTGTTGCTTCAAGCTTATGTTTATTAAAAAGTATATGAAATATGCAGCCAACAATAGTATGGCCAAGACTGTAATATTGATAATGACCCTTGTCAGAAACAGTTTATAAGTATCATTTTTGGAGCGATTATTCCGTTCAATTTCGATACGCTTCGACTGTAGAAGACATTTGATTTCATTGTGAACAGCTTTATGCTTTATAGTAGCACTATTTTCGCTATATATGCAAAAATCCCAGCTACCAAATACAAAATTACAATATTGGTAAAATTGCCATTTTCTACTAATCAATTGATGTTTAAATACACGTACTGATGTTCTAACAATAGCAATTAAAGCTATTATGAAATACGATATAGCCACCATCAAGTAAGCCAATGGCAGATCATAGTATATAATACTGCGCGCTTCTATTTGAGAGTGGTTTGCATATTCATTTAACTGTTGAATTCCGAGTATCTTATTCGAATATGCTCCATAGAATGTTAATGTCTTTTGTAACATTCCTTCCCCGCGAAACATGTCAAATATGTCCATTAGATTATCCTGTGGTATGTTGTCCTGGCTTGATATTTGTAAGCATGTTGTTGTATTCGAATCCGTAAAAGTGACGCATTCTTTCTTATTGTTCTCCTCATCTTGCATCAATAAATTTGGCAATATTATAAATATGAAGATTATAAAAAATGTGGCACAATTTAGAAAAAAAAGGAAACGTAGAAAAAGAAAATAGGCAACCACGCCAGTACCAAAATGTCCTTCAATATGTTTCAATGAGGAATGCCATAATTCGAGCTTTGATAAAAATTCTGACCATTTTAAGCTAAATTTTTGACATGCCTTGCGATGCTTCCATTTATATTGATTAAGACCTTGCAATTTAAGTTTTGTAGCACTCTGTAAATAGATATATAGTGATTTAACCTTAAGCTAACATATATATATATATATATATATATATATATATATATATATATATATATATATATATATATATATATATATATACATATATATATATATATATATATATATATATACATATATATTTATATATACACACATATATATATATATATATATATATATATTTATATATATATATACATATATATATACATATATATATACATATATATATATATATATATATATATATATATATATATATATATATATATATATTGTATGTCCATGTGTTTTCACTATGATTGTCAACAATATCAAAGAACATTTTATATTAAATCTCCAAATTGAGAAATTTATCCAAAACCTTTCCTGATTGACAGCTATAGTTGACACATTACTTCGAATTTCAATAAATTTTCACCTGTAAATTTGTTTTAAGATCTTTTTTTTGCTGCATTGATACTGGCAGTAGCTTTATTTTAAGCATTTCCTCCCAGATGCGTCCCTCATCATTTATCACTTGTGATAAATCCGGAAGTTGTGAAAATTGAACGTCATTGTGCTTATTCAATTTCTGTGTGGTCGATGCATACGTTTGCCAATATTTTGAATTTTTAAGATCTCTCTTTTGTGTTCGCGTATTTGTTCCTATTGAAATAAATAAAATAATATACGATATAATAGAAATAAAAAACACAACAAATATTGCCACGGCCCATTTCAACATGTTTCAATTCTACCTTGAATATTTTCATTTTAATACCGTTATACATACTTCATAACAACACATTTGGGGCACACACATAATGACATAATTAGATAGATTTTCCTTGGGTTTTTAAACACAAATAAAGAAATTAAAAGAATATTTGCTGTCTGATATGAATGCATTCACACACATTGTTGTGATTATGCCGAAATTAAAAAGAAAATATTCAAACCAATTCTGTTTGACATCATACCAGATCGATTTTGTTTTGATGGCAGCAATGTTGTTATGGAAAGATTGTTCTTTGGTATTCGATCCCATTCAGTACTATAGTTTTCTTGGTAAAATTCTCCGCCAGCTTCTTCCCAACCTTGTGCCCTTTTGGCTTTTGTTTTTCTTTCCGGAACTTCAAACATACTTTTTTAATAAAAAATATCAACTAATCTCGTTACATCTCCGTATTTTATAACGAGAATATATATGAAACGGAACAGGACAACATTGCACATGAAACAGTGTGTCCTTATCATAAGGATATTTGTTTATGTATAGACATACATTTCAAGGTGTAATCATTACAAGTGCTTCGACTACAACATTAGGAAAAGGACATGTTTTAATTTGACTTGTGCGCGGAACTTTTACATCCAAGCAATAAAACAAAATTGGAGCGTAGCTGTAGGTTTATACATTCATTTTATTCCCACTTCACGGAGGGAAGTGCTTACTCTAAAGGGACATTTATAGAAACAGTCTTGAGTGGAAGTTGAGAAATCAATAGAAGATAATGAATATATATTCATTAGCCTTCCTAGATATTGAGAACTCTTTTAACAATATTCAGTATATAACTGTTACTAGCACGCTGGTTGATATGGGCATCCCCGAGCCTCCTGTAGACTTCAATGGCTGGCAGGGACACTCCTAAAGGCAACGTACTTTCTCCTCTACGTACGAGTAAATTGTTACGAAGCCTGGAGGAGAGGAGTTATCAGTTAAATTTGCAAATAACCGCTGTGAAATTATGCAAGCTTTATTGAATGAAGTAGAGTTACGGTCTAAATCATGTGATTTAGGCGTTAACGCCAATAAAATATAATTTATTTTATTGGGGAAGACAGGTTACCTAATGCTAGACCAATCACATTGTTATTTAGTGACTACGCTAGAGCGCTGGGTCGGATTCTAGACAGGAAGCTGCTTTGGAATATTAATGTTGAGGGTTGAATGAGGAAGATAGCTATAGCACTGTATACGTTAGCGGGATGGGAGCTAAAACACCAAGTTGTACATTGGTTATATATATAGAAGTGGTGACACGAATTTCGACTTATAAAATTCTATAATCAAGGCAGATCTCAGAAAATATATTTTCTTGATAATTGATTGGTTTGCTTGGCGGTCGATCTAATGGATCTGCCTATCTATCTAATTAGTTTAACTAGTAGTAGATTATCATTGTATAATGTGTTCGACGAGGAAGTACTAATTATGAACAGCCATAGTAACCAATCAACCAATTAAGGTCAGGAAGTTATATTCATAGCAGAACTCTTTCATGACCCTTTGACCAGTTGTTACCAGTTGTTACTGTCGGAAGAATTGCAATAAACTTGACGACAACGTTACACCGTCTGAAAGCGTGCATTCGTATATCACTTAGCAAGTATTCTGCAATCCCCTTACCACGGTCAAATCAATGAATACAAAAAAATAAAATAAAATTCGAATCAGTTTCTGAAATAAAACTACTTTCCTGTGAAATATACGGACCGTTTACACCTGGCAATGCTGTAGAATCTTCGTTTATTGTCTCATCACCAAGCTCTTTCTTCTTTGTGTTCGTTTTGTTACTATTTGGTCATTAATAATTTCTTATTAGTTATAAACAACTCCCTTTTTTACCAGATTTTACTTGAAATGGATCCCGTACTCGTACAACTAGAGAACGCTATCAAGAGAGGAAATGACGTAACCTTTGTGTCGGAATATACTAGTTTTATGGTGAGATTAGTCAACACGTAAGACAACAGAAAGTACAGTAGCGTAATGTAAAAACGGAGTGCAATTAGTCAACACAGATAGCTCAGTCTGTATGCTATATAAGTAGGAAAGAGGTAGCTGGGTATAATATATAGGTTATTTTAATGAAATGGAGTCTTTGTGTGACCGTGCGACCTAACACCATTAGACATCTTTCATTGATGTTACGTTAAAGATAAAGTCTACGCCAATGCTCCAGCAAATATTGAAGCACTCAAAGACAATATTAGAGCGATATACAGATGGAAATTTTTATCAAAAGAATGGTTATATGCAAGAAGAACCGCGGCGGACGTTTTACAGATATTGTGTTCCATTACTAAACTCAGAGTTTGTACTTTGGATTAAAATAAAATTATCAGCTCGTTTCACAAAAAAAATATTGCATTTTTTAAATATAAAATGACACATCTTGATGGAGGAGATTGTAAAAAGCATATCTGGGATTGAATATCGAAAAACCGTATACATATGTAATAGCCTAGACAGCACATTTAATCCGAATAACATATTAACTGACAATATTGCGGATTAATTTATTACTTACATCACATCGTCTGTCACTCTAGATATGAGAAAATAAACAAGAAGTACGCGAACTGAAAACTATCAGAAACTTGTAATTTAAAATTCAGAGTACGCAATTGGCAGCTGAATTTATTCACTGGAAAATTCACAATAGAAAAAAGCTGTTAATTTCCAGCAGTGTTGCCATCGATTTTAATTTTTGAGAATTAACTCTAGAGCTAATGTGGATTAGCTGCAGTTAATGCCCGAGTTAATTCGAATTAACTCGTTAACCCGGATTAGCGCTGCCGTCTGTCTAGGCTATAACACACTTTACTGGAGCACAGTAAATCGCAGTAATCAGTCACAAAGTAAAGAGCGTAAAATTGTCCTGACTGTAAATAACATGACTCTCTAGACAACAGCCACCTAAGCCACTAATTATAGGCTGACTTCCTAAACGTATTTTTGTTTTTGTGTTTATAAAGGCAAAAACTTGATTAAGTTGTCTTTAAACTATAACCTTCGACTTATTTCGCGTTAATATTGACTGTCTGAACGTATATGTATATCTATTCTATTTCTATTTATTTGACAGTACTTTTTCAGTACTAACAACTCGTAGCATTTATGTACATGGCTGCAATATGTTCACCATACGTAGGTTGGACTAGATATTTACATGTTGACATTTTTAAACAAAGAAAAAAGTCTTCGTACGAAAATTGAAAAATATATCCATAAATAATATTCTTTAAATTGAATAATTTCCTATAATTGTGATGATTGTAATCTCCCAATGTGAATCTTATTTACACTACAGCTGATAAAAAAACTTTCCGCTAAACTTGAAATTCAGAAAATCGTAGAAACTGTATAACGTATGAAACGCGTAGAACGCGCTGCTGCGAAAATGCAAGGTGTGGACTTTCATCTTTATACGTGATTAAACAGTATTTGTACACTTGAATACATTTAAAAAATATAATATAGCCTTACTATGTATTTAATTACAGTCTGCATAACTGTAATATTTTCATATAAAAATACTAAAAACAACTTTTGATCATGATTATACATTTCTATATCCTTTAAGGGTATTCACTCTACACACTGTTTCAATTTCGCAGAATTCCTCATGGGGCATTTCATTTAAGAATCAATGCTATTGCATTTACAAAAAGTATTTGGGGGAAAAAGAAAAGTGGTAGTAATAAATATATATATATAGATAAAATATCCTTGTGATGAGTTTGTCCAATAAACAAAACATCATAGCCGGAGGTTCAGAAAATGTTAAACATACTCATTCCTCGGGTGAAAATGCAAATGTAAATAAACGCGGTGCTAGTGCAATAGATGTGGGCGATGGTAAAAACAAGAAGCCTAGGATCGAGTTATCAGACCATTCCCTAACTTTGTCAAAATTGAAAGCTAAAGGTATCACAGAGCACGTAGTCAACGTGGATTTGTTAAATATAACATCAGGGGCAAGTGGTTCAGAGCGGAATTCAATTATAATTGAAAGTTCAGAATCACTTGCGAGTAATGAAGGCTCGTCAATCACACTCAACGCTACTGCTTCGGGCGAGGATGATGATTTGGTTATACGAAAATTTGATTCCACAGTACTTAGCGATATGGTTCCGACGAGTCCACTACAATTAAATGAGTTAACAGATGATTATGTTCTCTTTGCTACCGATGTTATGGACTATGTCGATTCGGATGACTTTACTGTCACTACGACAGCAAAATCGATTACAACATCAAGAAGTAATGTGGATCATATTTCTCAAATAGTACCCACAACAGCAAATTTAGAACCGTTGCTCTCATCTACTGCAAGCACGAAAACGATTAACACATCCCACAAGGATTTTTCTGAAAGCACAGTGCCTTATAACGATATCTCAGAAGGAATAAATATGTTGTCGTCATCTGAAAAAACGAATACGGATGAAGGTGATCTACTAACATTGCAACATCTGCAAGCTGTGAAGGAGACCAAAGTTGCAGAAGTGGCAACAAAGGGAGATGGTGCGCCGACTAGAAAAAATGTAAATATTCTCACGGGGTTCACAACAATTAGCAGTAGTAGTAGTAGCAGGAATATTATAAGCCCCAATAGTGTTACCTACAGTCGTAACACGAATGTATCGCGTGCCTCTACACCATCTCAGTACACTTCACCAATTATCAATCGGGTCAGTATTCAGTCTGCCCTCAAAAATCAGCCACTTGTGGTCACCACCAAAAAACTTATGTCCGAGGTAACGCAAACAACAGCTAAGGTGTCTATTGGCAATACAACAATATCCGTGCCACTTCTAAAGCCTCTCAATTCAACACATGTCATACAATCGGGTGGTGTTGTGGGTGAAATATCAAAGCAAGGCAATCAGCCGCAGCAGCTACAATCCAAGACGCAAGTTAATCTAAGTAAAATTTTAAATGTTAAGCGAAATCAAAAAATCAAACAGCCTACAATTGTGTCGCTGTCGCAATTACAAATTAAACCTGTGTCGACAGCTAAAATTGTTCAAGCAAAAGTAGTGAGCAAAAAATTGCCTCAGGTCACCACAAGTGCAATATCTACCAGTGGAGCACAACTACAACCAAATACGTGCTTAGTAACTGTAACCTCATCAAAGTCGAAGCATGGCAATGTCTATAATTCTTATCCGAAGATGACCCAGATATCGGAGTTGCAAGATTTAGCCTTGCCAGAGACACTCTTAGAAGAGGAGACAGTAGGGTCCGATACAGGCAACAGTTCGATAGCCACCGCAACCAACAATATGGAACATGCAGCTGAAATGACACAATCAAGTGAAGCGCCTTATTACAAGAATTTGCAAAAGTTATTACTTAACAAAATTAAATTAAGTGAAAATAAGACAATTGTCGCAGAGGACTCAAGTGGTCAACATCAAAAGAACACTATCGATACATCGGAAAAAGCGACCACAACCACGGTTAAGAAAATAATTGGATCCGCAAATACAGCAAATATACCATCATTCATAAAGCCATTGCTAAAGCACAAAGATCAATGTAGTATAGCACAGCAATTGACAAACAATATGGGTCCTGCCATCAGTATTGTCAAGCAAACACTGCCACAATTGGTGGCATCACATGCAACTACTGTTGGAACGAATTCTGTCCTTGGAACAGAATCCAAGCTGCAGATGGAGTTGTTAGCACCGAAGATACCATTGAGTTCGCTGAGTACCACCGTTGCGAAAACAAATTCGACACCACTGATCGCCATCCCAAGAAATATATCACTTATGATGACAAAGAGCAATCTGAGTCAACAGTCTAAAACATCTATTGCCGTAGCCACTAATACAAGTGTGAGTAACGCCATCAACACGGCACAAAAACTCAATGTAACTTCATCTAATACATTCAATATAACCGCAACCAGTGTGGCACCGCCCAGTTGTGTTCACATAGAAACATCATCATCATCGTCGTTTAAGCCTGCTGTCATATCAGTGGCGGTTAAAACGGCTTCGATGGAGTTAGTGGGTGACACATCCCATCAAGAATCGCAACAGCAGCAGCAGCAACACCAGCAACAACAACAAAGTAGTAATAAAATGCTAAAAATAACACCGTGTACAATAAATGCATTGAGCCAACCTACTAATGTGGCGAAACGTTGTAAATCAAGTGACGATCGTGATGAACGTGAATCGAATACTACTAATTCCACAACATTTGCTGCACAGATTAGCCGACATAATCTGGAGGTTTTGTCAGCACATAAACGTAACATTCTCACAGAATCGGAGAGCAAAACATTAGCAAAAGATGAGATTGCATCGAACAGTAGCACCATTAGTGCTACCACCACTGCCTCCAGTACCACCACCAGTAGCAGCAGCAGCAGCACTACTTCCTCTAGCCTCAATATCAGCGTATCAGAACATCAGAGAACAGATGAAAATAAATTTTCAATGCCACCATCTTTTCAACAATCGATAAACAACCAGCAACAACATCAACACCAACATCTACATCATCAGCATCATCCTCATCCTCATGCCCATCATCAGCCGTCAACATATTTAAAAACCGAAGAAACAAACAATGTCCTGCTAAAGCAATTACTTCAAAATTCGACTTCTTCGTCGTCAACATCTGTAACCTCACTTCACAACACAACAATTTCGACAATCCTCAATACACAAACGACTGCAGCTTCAGTCGCCGCAACAACAGCAACAACAATAACATCGGCCGTAAGTACTTCATCTACTGGCACATCCAGCACCGCAGATACGAATGCTCTTTGCACGCAAGTGCTCTCCGCCAGAAAAGTGATAAATATTCGTGCGCCTAGTTTGGGTTTGGTTAGTTCATTAGAGGCACAATTGGCACGCCCTGTTATACCGCCAGTACCTGCAAATGTCACTGCAACAAACGCTGCCACAGAGCCGGTACCAGCCGAAGCATTGCTGTCGACGCAGAAACACGCAAATAGCGAGAATTTATTAAAACCATCAACAGAGTATAGTGTTACAGCCGGCTCTGGTGTTGTTCACCATACAGACGGTACCAAATTGAAACCGTCCGTACAGATCATTTCCAAGGAAACGTCTTTTGTATCGAACCCCTACTTGAACACATATACCTCATCTGATGGCACTGCAATAACACATGGTTTAACCAGTACCACCACTACCGCAATGGCAAGCAGTGGAACTACCGCGAATATAATCGCCAAGCCGAAGGATATACAACAGCCGACTAACGTCAGAAACCAACCAGCCAATATTATAATGTCCACCACAGAATATTCTGGGGGCGGTGGCATGCCAACAACAAATGATACAGCAATTAAGTCAGAGAACAACAATACTAGCAGCATTAGTTCGATAGCGGCCAACAACAATATAACCATATACAGTAGAAACACCGCAACATCAAGGTAAATACAAATTATTGACTACAGTTAATTGGAAACATTATTATTATCGTCATTATATAATTTTGTTTTGTTTTGCTTTTTGCTTGCAGAAGTTCTGCTATGATAAGCTCTGCTAATACAACAACATCAAGTATAGGCATTAAATTGAATTTACCACCAAACACACAATGCACTAGTACGACTCAAATGCCATCATATTCTCATAAGCAGCAGGCAGAAAATCCAAATAATCACAGTGAAAATTTAAAGAATACAAACACTAAATCTGCTACAACACCTCTGCTGGAGGTGCGCACCACATCAGCAAATATTTTACAGCATCAACAGCAGCAGCAAAAGCAACAACAGTCTGTGCAATGCAATGTGGAGACGCCAACTTCCAATTCAACAGAAAATACGAACATGACCAAAACGTCACAAACAACTGGCAGTGCTTCAGCAGCTGCTGCTGCAGCTGTTGCCGCTGCTGCAGTTGCTGCTGCCACTGCTGCCGAGGACAAATTAAATTGTAAAGCTAAAGATGCTGATATTCGTAAGAAACGAAAACGTGAATATCAAAAGCATCGGCGTCAATTGCTAAACATTAATAAATATTCTCAAATAAAGCAAACATCAACAGGAAATGCATCGGGAGCTGCAGGAACCAGTGCCTCTGGTGGTGCAGCTAGTGTTAACAGTGGCTCTAGTGCTGCCAGTAATGTACATGCCAAGAAACGGCCACGTAAATTGTCCAAAATCGAAGAGGACCACGATAGTTATATAGACAACCTAATGGTGCACATACGTCAAATGCAACCACTGCAAGTTGTTGAACCTCTGCTAAATCGTAGCTTTGGTATTTGTGGCTTGTACGGCCGAAGTGTTGGTGCACGTGGTGCACATAATAATAACTCAACAAGAGAACCAGACGAACAGGTATTCCATGAAATGCTTATGGGTGAATATGGTAATGCATATCGTCCTCATGTCCGAGTATCGTACAATGGTAAAGGTGGCAGCTGCAGCAGCCACAGTAGTAATATCAGCAGTAATGTGGATGAGAGTGATGATGAGAAGCAACCGAACTCAGTCATACACAACGATTTCTATGATCAGGAATTTAAACCGATTATATATAGAAGTGATTACAATAAATTGACGCGTTTTGTTGGTCAAATACGTGAGCGTAATATTGAAGCATTGGACACAATTGGTGGCTATAATTCAACAATGGTCGGTGTTCAACAATCACCTAATAATTGCACCATGAACAACAAATGGAACACAATTGCGCCAGTGTTGTACCCAGGCCTGACCGTATTAAATCGATCTTTTAATCATTATCTGGGACGTACTTCACCTGTAATACCGCATATAGACCCGATGGCGCTTATGAAGAAACGAGCTATTTTCCCGCTTAAACCACTCGTTGAAGAACTGAAAACGTTGCATATAAAAGAAGAAAAGGAACAAATGGACTTCTTAGAATATAAGACAAGGTATGTAAATTATTGCCGTGGCTCAGTGGTTAGTGTGTTGGCCTTCTGATCTGTAGGTCGTGGTTCAATCCCCGGCTCATGCATAACAAATTTAATATCGAAAAGATTTTTCTTTCGAACGGTACCCACCTGTCGGCAAGCAATTGGCAATTCTTCCGACAGTAACAACTTGCCATGAAAAAACTTCTAAAAGAAATCTGTGACAAAGCTCAGAAAAAGTGATGTCGCAAGGGTTCTGCCGTTCGGAACCGGCTAAAATAAGTAGGTCCCTTCTAATACTTTTTTAGGTCCCTTCTAATACTGTCCAAAATTTAACACGCACAACAGTAATTGAAGAGAAGCTAGGCCAATGAGCCCTTCGGGGCTTTAAGTGCCACATATTTATTTTTTTTTATGTAAATTATTGGGTGGGTGGGTGCCATAGCTCAGTGGTTAGTGTGTAGGCCTTCTGATCTGTAGGTCGTAGTTAAATCCTCGGCTGAAGCATAACAAATTTACTATCGAAAATATTTTTCTTGCGAACGGTACCCACCTGTCAGCAAGCAATTGGCAATTCTTCCGACAGTAACAACTTGTCATGCAAAAGCTTCTAAAAGAACTCTGTGAAAAAGCTCAGAAAAAGTGATGTCGCAAGAGGGCTGCCGTTCGGAATCGGCTAAAATAAGTAGGTCCCTTCTAATACTGTCCAAAATTTAACACGCACAACAGTAATGGAAGAGAAGCTCGGCCAATGAGACCTTCAGGGCTTTAAATGCCACATATTTAATTAAATTTTTTAATGTAAATTATTATGTGTAATTGTGGGAAAAGATTGTGACAGTAGATATCGAAGAACATAATGCGTGTCCTCTTATATCGTAGCCTGTTAGGTTAGGTTAGATTACTATAGCTGCCCTCTGAGAGAACACACTTAGGTCGGAAAGGCCCTTTGTGGTTCCACCGAGCTTCTCTTCTAGTATTGTTCAATTTGGACTGTTTTAGAATGACCTACTTATATTTGCCGGTTCCGAATGGCAGAACGCTTGTGGCATCATTGAGATTTGTCACACAGCTCTTTAAGAAGCTTTTCGTTGCAATGTATTATTGCCGAAAGAATTCCCAATTTCTAGCCATACCCACAAAAGATTCCTTCTACTACAGATGACAGAATTCGACAAATAATATGACTCAAAAAAGAAGGCTTTTCAATTAATGTTCATACTATGCTCTTCTTTTTTTGGGTATTCTTACACGAAGGTGGCTCTCAAAATTGAAATAAGCAACACCCTATATGGCAAAAAAATGTTTGCTTGTTCTGAAGCATCTTTCAAAAGAACGCACCCAAATTTTTAGAGAGACCTGCCAAGTAGTTTTGTTGTCACTTTCTTACTTATGTGGCCATTACAACCGAAAATCGATTTGGGCCGAATTTAGCATGCTTCGTCAGCTATTCTTTTCTTCGCTAGCTGGCTCCAGTTAGAAATTTCAAACCCCATCAAGTTCGCCAATATTTGGTCTTTCCACCGATTGTTAGGTTTGCCTCTTCTACGTCGTCCACCAACGGGTTCAGGATATAACAGCTTAGCTGGAGTGCGCTTTGCCATTCGCTTGATATGACCTAGCCAGCGCAGCTGCTGAATTTTGATGCGCTTTACTATATCAGAGTCGACATACTGCTCATACAGCTCATGGTTGTACCTTATTCGATACTCTCCGCCAACGTAAATAGGTCCAAAGATCTTGGGTAGGACTTTTCTCCCGAAAACTCCGAGTATTCTCTCATTTGAGATGGACATTTTTCAAGCCATGGCCCCATATGTCAGGACAGGCATGATGAGAGTTGTAGAGTGTGGTTTTCGTGTCTCTAGAGAGGGCTCGACTTTGCAGTTGTTTACTTAGTCAAATTGTTATTATTATTTAGGGTTGCACTGCGACCCTAGGTCTATTTTGCACCCCATCTTGGAGATAGAGCATGTCGCTAAGTCCAGCATCGATAAAGAAGTTTAATATAGATCTTACTTTATTAGATTTCAACAGATTTTCGGGTCTTAAAAATTTCCCAAGACTTTTCTTTCTTGCGTGCGTTAGTGCCGGGCAAATTCCCAACACATGTTTCGCAGTTTCATTCTCCTCCCTGCAGTGTCGGCTGGTCCGAATCCGAAAAGATTCTCAGTTTCGTTAGCTGATAATTCAACCTACAGTATCTTGTCAGTGCTCCCGTAATGATTCTTAGATTATTCTTATTTAGTTTAATACATTCTTCAAATCGTTTTAGGTTGTAGGTTCCTAAAAGTGACTTGAAATGAGACAAACCTGGTAGTTTTTCCCAGTATAGACAAGGCTTACTTGCCCAGACCACAAAAGAATTCTGGGCCTACAGAGGGTGTTGTCGCACCCTTCCTGGCGAGCTTATCTGCCAACTTGTTCCCTTCAACACCAATGTGTCCTGAAACCCACAGGACCCAAACCTGATTACATTCACCAGGTTCATTCAGCTTGTCAAGACAACCCAACACCAGTTTTGATTTCATCTGGTTAGAGTTGAGTGCTGCCTGGCTATCTGACAGGATTGCAATCCTTCGATTCCGATATCCACGTATAATGTTGAAGCAGGTACACCTGGCAATCGCATATATTTCCGGCTGAAAGACTGTAACATTTTTTCCTCAAGGCTGGATGTAGTTGTGAAGAGGTGTAAGTTCCAAGAGAACTTCCAATGATGCTGTTGAACATGTGCACGTAGCTCCTGTTATACATGCACATGCTAGCCTTTAAATCCAGCCAAGTGTAGTGGTAAGTCTGAAGCCTTGTGCAGTTCTCCCAAACGACAGCTACGTAAGATATCACTATATCAGAGACCACTTGCTTACGACGTTCCTTCCGTATTCATTCTACTGTGCTGTCGGTCTGTTTCGCCGTAGGTAGTGGTTTATTCTCTTTAGATACCGAAGTATCCTTAGAGCCCGCCGACCGTTTTTCGGTTTTTTTTTTTTGGTGTTAGTATCTTGCGTTCAGTTTCTTGGATATTGGTCTCTACCTGATCCGAAAGTTGTTATGCGGTATAAGATCCCGCTAGTTTGTTTACCTTGCTTCAATTTTTACTCTTCATTTCTCACGAATGTGGGGGAAAAGAGGTCCACCGTGCCTTAGCCCCCGATAGCACGGTAAGCCTGCAGTTACTCACTGAGGCGGGCAAGTATCAGTGATGTGCGGCGCTAGAATACAGTGTTATCGCTGACTGCAAAAAAAGTCCGCTGGACACGCGTAATCGTTTTCTTTAAAATGCTGCTGTTTTAACAAACTTTTCGCAGAAATGAAAGGATGTGACGCCGTCTTAGGTTTCTCCCCACCAAGCCATCACTAAGGCGACATGATGTCCTCATTCAGTCATTGGCACCAATTCACTTGGCTTCCCTTAGGACCGTGCATACACCCTATCATTCTGTGTATTAAAATGTTCCTCTACGTTAAAGATTTTTTAGTCAGTAAACTGGATTTTTTGATAATGCACTTAACCATAGAGTAAAATCAGGTGTCATGATTTTCCCCATTTTATTGTTTTTTGTTTTTTTTTTTAATTGAATGGCACCAAGTCCCAAGTGTCGTTTAATAATATGTCTCATGGTTCTCGTCGCAGATAGGATTTTGATTATTTAACGTATGAGTCATGTCAGGCGGCCAGATCTTTTACGGTGGTGTTTATTTACAGTATCAGCAAGCAATTTATGAGTATAAAACAAAACCCCGTGTAATATACAACGGTTTTAATAAATGAGAGCAATAACAATATGGTTCTCATGAGCGCTGTAGCTATACTGAAATGGTTTGCGCATTGTAGAACAACTGTCCAAACTGCCTACATAACATTGGGCTACGTTTAGGTTTTTCCAACAAGCATATGCTGATCAGGAGCAAAAATTCTTGCCTCACAATGGTATTAATAAGGCTTCCTTACTAAAGCCACAACAGGATTTTCGATCAACAAATGGCATTGCTGCCAACTCATTTCCCCCAACTCCAAACTGTTTCAAAAACCACAAAATCCATATTTAGCTTATCAGTGCACCGCAATACCAGTTTTGATGTTATTGTATTGTAAAATTGCTAATAATTTTCTTCCCCAACCTAGTGATAAAAGTGAGGAGGAATCAAATCGACAACCAACAAATACCGTAATTCTGACATTACCATCATCAACTGCTGAAACAATATTTGGCGTATTGAAAGACTTGGCGAATCTTTTATATATTTCACCGCCGACCTCGTACAAAGTGATTGAATCATCGGATCGTATGCTGAGTAAACATTGTCTGGGGCAAAGGCAAAAGCGTTTAGCACATAAAAAGGGTGGCCAGCTAGGCAGTTTGCAACAAATTTTGAATAATCGACGAAAAATGTGTCGTAATTGTGGGCACGCCATCAAAATGGGTATGCGTGCCGAGCGCAATAAAATTGCTCCAACAGAAAATGTGTCTATCAGCATAATGGATAGCGCGACAATGGCAAAACCTATATTTTTCTGCAACAAATCGTGTTATATGCAATTTATATGGCATACTCGAAATTCAATGACATCATCGGCGGCTGGGGTTCATACAAAAGTGGTCGCCACCACCACCACCGCCGCAGGCATCATTACGAACACAAACACCACCAGCACCACCACCACCACGACCACCAATAGAACGAATATGTCATCCGGCGGCATGGATTGTATGGCGAATTCCGGTGTCGAGCAAAAGTACAACATTGATAACGTGCGCAGCAGCAATGAACAACGCTTCTCTTCTGCGGAGGCAGCTAACAGTGAACGCATGTCAAAGAAATGTGGTTTCAAGTATTTCAGTTCGAATTGCTTTAATTCGTCACAATTCAAACGTGTCAACTCCAAGGAGGTTACCGATATACTGCACAATATGGATATAACGCTATCGGTGGCGCCCAATGTGAGTGATCCCGTACCGCCCATGCAGCAATCCATTGAAGATATACGTCAGTGTGTTCTTTGTTCGCAACGTGGCGATGGATTACCCGATGGTCCATCACGTTTGCTTAACTTTGATGTTGACAAATGGGTAAGGCTAGCCGATGTGGTCTGTCTGTGTGGTTTGCGACAATTACATATTAACGTTTTTCTCTTTTTGATTTCAGGTGCATCTCAATTGTGCTCTCTGGTCGAATGGTGTTTACGAAACCATAAGTGGTGGTCTCATGAATTTCCAGACCGCGCTACAAGTTGGCCTAAATCAGACATGTAGCGCTTGTCATAAGATTGGCGCTACGATCAAATGTTTCAAGAATCGCTGTTGTGTTGTTTTGCATTTACCCTGTGCCGTCAAAGAGCAATGTGTTTTTTATAAAAACAAAACGATTCATTGCCAACCGCATGCGCCGCGTACGGAGAAGGAGAACGAGCTAACATCACTCGTTGTACAGCGGCGTGTATTCGTGGAACGTGATGAAAATTGTCAAGTGGCCGCCGTAATGCATCAAACTGAGCTGCCGAATTTGTTGCGTGTCGGCAGCTTAACCTTTCTCAATGTGGGTCAATTGTTACCGCACCAATTGGAGGCTTTTCATACGCCCAATCACATATATCCGATTGGCTATAGAATTGTAAGTGGAAAAATGAAAAGCAAGTAGTATTGTATGCATTGCAAATTCTAACTTCTCTATTCACAGATTCGTTTCTATTGGTCCATGAAACGTATCAATAAGCGATGTCGTTACATTTGTTCAATTGCTGAAGTAGCCGGACGACCGGAATTTCGCATTCAATTGCAAGAGTCCATGGAGAATGATGTCGAGTTGCGTGATGCATCACCGAAGGCAGTGTGGCAACGTATACTCGAACCAATTGCCGCATTGCGTAAGCAGCATGGATTGGTGCATCTATTTCCCGAATTCATAACGGGCGAAGATCTGTTCGGTCTCACTGAACCATCAATAGTTCGTATTATCGAAAGTTTACCCGGCATCGAGACATTAACCGATTATCGTTTCAAATATGGTCGCAATCCCCTGTTGGAATTACCATTGGCCATAAATCCGACGGGAGCTGCGCGCACTGAACCCAAACAGAGGCAATTATTAGGTTGGCGCAAGCCCCATACGCAACGTACTGGTTCAACTTACAATCAGCGTGTCGCTAATCCGGTCGTTGCCGGTGAAGTTGCATGTCCATACAGTAAACAATTTGTTCATTCGAAAAGTTCACAATATAAAAAAATGAAGCAAGAATGGCGTAACAATGTCTACTTGGCAAGGTTTGTTGTATTGTATATTGTGTGTGTGTGTGTGTGTGTGTAAGATTTTTATAATACATTAACTTCATTCACATAGATCAAAAATTCAAGGATTAGGCTTATATGCTGCTCGTGATATGGAAAAGCATACAATGATAATCGAATACATTGGTGAGGTAATACGTACTGAAGTATCAGAAATACGTGAAAAGATGTACGAGTCACGGGTATGTCCACACATTATTTTCTGATTTTGTTAGCCACATTTAGTTGAGAGTCTCTTTCTATTTGTACAGAATCGTGGCATCTATATGTTTCGTTTGGATGAAGATCGTGTGGTTGATGCCACATTATCGGGTGGTTTGGCGCGTTACATTAATCATTCTTGCAATCCAAATTGTGTAACCGAAATTGTTGAAGTTGATCGAGAAATACGTATTATAATATTCGCTAAACGTCGAATTAATCGTGGGGAAGAGGTATGCATTGGCTAGATTAATTTCTTTTTATAAATTTATAAATTTCTTTTGTTGAATGTGTTTTTTGTTTTTTTTTGTCATTTTCTCTTCATTTAGCTCTCCTATGATTATAAATTCGATATTGAAGATGATGCTAATAAAATCGCATGCATGTGTGGAGCACCAAATTGTAGAAAATGGATGAACTAAAGTTGCAAAGTAAAAGTGAAATAATTATACAGAATCGTTCATATATGTATATGTATATAGTTAGTAGATTACCTCAAGTAAAGATAATACTTATAATGTTAATACAAAAAAAAAAAAAATATATATATATATATATATATATATATATATATATATATATATATATATATATATATATATATATGTATATATAAATACAAAATTTTTACCAAATAAATATTAAATTGTATTATGAAGTTCTTTATTGCAATCATGGTACAATATTATACAAAATGGTGGAAGAGAATTCGAGACGAATTATGTATATATGCAAAAGGGCTGTTTGAGTGGTTTTGTTTAGTTTGTCGAACTGCTTACAGCTATTCATTATACTTGACAATAACATTGCAGTCCCACTCTTATCGGCAAGACAAACTTCTGCAATGCAGCGAGTGAGTGAATGCTTCATAGCTAATTCGACACAAACCAAAGCAGAAATAGACAGTGTATACTGTGAATGGACCAATGGATATTGTGTATATATGAGTATATATCAGAATAGTACCTAGTCAAGTCAAAAATATTGGTACACAACTAAGCCCATTCATTCTTCTACTTCATCTTATGTGGCCATAACAACCGGACATTCCGATTTAGGCCGAACATATAATGCGGCGCCAGTATTCTCTGTTCTACGCTTGCTGGCACCAATTAGATATTCCAAGCGCCGCCAGGTTACCCAACACTTGGTCCGTCCAACGGTGATTTGGTCTTCCTCTTTTTCTGTGTCCTCCAGCGGGTGCCGAATTAAATACCCTCTTAGCTGGGGCGTCTTCTTTCATTCGCTCAACATGACCTAGTCAACGCGGTCGCTGGATTTTGATTGACTATGTCAATGTCAGCGTACAGCTCATACGGCTCATCGTTGTACCTTATTCGATACCCGCCATCAACGCAAATAGGTCCGAAGATCTAGCGCAGAACTTTTCTCTCGAAAACTCCAAGCATCCTCTCATCCATGGTGGAAATTGTCCAGCCTTCTGCTCGACTACTCAATTGCTTACTCAGCCCAATGTGACACCTGTTAGCAAGAGTTATCCTACGCATGATTTCCAGGCTGACGTCATTACAGTTGTTGATGCTGGTTCCCAGATAGACAATGTCCTTCACCACCTCGAAAGTGTAACTGTCAACAGTGACGTGTTGTCCAAGACGCAGGAACTCTTTGTTTGTAGACACTAGGTTCTTCGTCTTGCCATCGTTTACCGTAGACCCATTCTACATGACTCTCGTTCCAATTCAGAGAATGCTGCAGTGACCGCTCGCGAGTTGATACCGATTATGTCAAGATCGTAGGCATAAGCCAACAGCATGACACTTTATGTTGAAGGTAGTGCCATTATGTCGTAAATCTGCTGCTCGTATAATTTTCTCCATAATAAGGTTGAAGAAGTCACACGATAACGAATCACCTTGTCGGAAACCTCGTTCGGTATTAAACGGAGTGGAGAGGTCCTTCCCAATTTTCACTGCACAACGAGAGTTGAGCAGTGTCATTCTGCAATACCAAATACAGACACAGTTGTGTAGAGGTAATCCCTTATCGGACTGTCGAAAGCGGTTTCATAAACGACGTATAGGTTGTCTTTGCCAAAGTAAGACGCGTGCACTGTTTGTTTTGCTTCATTTGAGTGGGTTGGCAACCATCTTACTTATATAACATTTTCTCTTCTAGCCGCCCGTTTTGATTATTTTTTTATCATTCGCTAGTGGCATCTCAAAGAAAATACACAGCCAGTTCACGCGAAAATTTGACACCTGCTCACGGCCGTATTGGAGAGAAAACGCAAGCGAAAATCGAAAGCGTTACGCAGCCGGTACGCTGACAGACAAATTCTGTTTACTGACGAAAAAATCTTCACCGTAGAAGAATCATTCAATAAACAGAACGATCGTGTGTATGCTCGAGGATCCAAAGGGGCCTCTGCTCCAGCTCACAAGGCAAAAACTACTCAACCGTGGCGAACAACAACATTCCGGACTTCATATCAACGGATGATTGGCCAACTGGTAGTCCAGACCTCAACCCGTTGGATTACAAGTTGTGGTCCATATTAGAGGGCATGGCTTGCTCTACTCGACACCCAGATATTGAGTCGTTGAAGCACGCCCTTGTTAATTTCCCCAAGCATGATCGATGAGTGGCCAGATCGTCTCAAGTCGTGCTGAAAGGCAACTGGAAGTCATTGAATAACCCAATAGAAAGAAAAAAAAAGTTTTGAAAAATATTAATTCGAAAAATATTATTCCTCGAAATTTTTGCCTTTAGTTTGTCAAATAATGATATGTGGTATGCTCCTGTAATGGTTTTTCCTTCTTCAAGATAATCGATTATCCCAAAAACTCTCCCAGTCGAGGAAAAGTTTTATCTTTTTTTTGCGGAGCTGGTTCCCTCTGCTCTCTAGAGTCTCTGCTATTTCTTTCACTTTAATTCGATGGCTATAAAACATCATTTGGTGAACTTGCAGTCTTTGCAAGTAGTGAATATTCACAAACTCAAAAAACTTCAAAATTTTATGTTGACAAATGACGGTGCAGGCTCTGTCTTTGATTTGCGCAGACGTACTGCCTATCAAAAGCAAAAATTCACTCTATATTCGATTTTTTCAATTTTTACAAAAAAAAAAAAACTTACATAAACTTACTGCTGGTCCAAATTGATTGAAATTTAAGTGAGTACCCTTCAAAAGACACCCAAGCACATTCCCTAGCTTTTCATGCTAAGTAGCAACATTAATGTGGATTTCACAGGACTGACAGCATTAGCGAAGGATGGAACCTATTCCTATTTTCTGATGTGACCCAAAGAATCTTTAGACAACCAATCTTTTTTGAATAGAAAGAAATTTTCTACCCAGATACGTCCATCAACCCTACAAAAACAGCTTGGAAAAATCCTGGTTGTAGAGGAGGCACCAACATAATACTAGCCGAACAATATACTTGGAACTCACTTTAGATAGGAGGCTTATTTGGAGGGCCACTACGTAGAAAAGGGTCCGAAGGTTAAGAAAACCATATGCAAAATGTGTGAAAACACTTAAAATGTGAACACTTTTGGAACGTTTATGGGTGTACTTTGATCCAGGATGTCACTGAAAATAAATTCTCAACCCATATCCCTTTGACGAATGAATGGGGTGGAAGGGTTGTCCATGGCTGTGGAGAACATTAGATATAGATCGATACGGATGCGGCATCTTTTCATTATGGCTGTAAATGAAATGGCAAATTGAGTTCGAGTATCCACCAAAGTTATTTAAATTAAATCAGTCCGCACTGCCCTTAAATGCTGAATATTTGTCAATGAGATTTCGGAGATTTGCAACGTAAACATTGTGTGTCTCGCCAGCCAGAAAACTAATAGCGTTTTATTTTCTCAATGAAATGTTACACTTTTTTTACCCTTTGCCAGGGCTGTCAAAAATATCATGTTCTTTTCTTAAATGCATGAAGTCTTTTCATCGGGTGTTGTGTTCTTTTCTCAAAAATGCTGCACCCTAAACGGGGAAAAGTGTAACATTCTTACACTCTATTAAATGACAGGGCGAAAGTGTTGCACTGCAAATTAGCCGATTCTCAATCAATCTTTTGTGATTTCTCGTGGAATGAAAAAATAAATAAATATATAAAATACTATAATGCAAGCTAACGAAGAGAGTGCAATTATTGCAACAAGTGAAGTTCTAAACAACTGGATTCATCTTCGTCTTCTGAAGACGAAGATGAATATATATATAATCATGTATATATATCAGCATTATAACAGTACATTTGCGAGTGTAACATTTTTCTTTGTTCTTTTCCTTCATGAAAAAGGTAGCATTTTTGTTGGGTAGCAGGCAACACTGGCTGTAAAGGTGTAACAGTTTTATTGAGAAAAGAAAACGCTATAATTCCCTTTTGTCAATGAGAAAACTAACGAACATTTCCTCTGTTGGTATCCTGGAGTGATGCTTCGTAGACATACCCTATTAGGGAGCGCTTTCTTTAAAAAAAACTTCTGAGCTAGTACCCATAGATGTTAGGGGTTAGGGATTATTTAAAAAAAAGGACGATGCTTCATTCCTTTTCTCCTGTATTATAAAGGTTCCTGGGTGCCGTAGCTCAGTGGTTAGTGTGTTCGCCTTCTGATCTGCAGGTCGTGGTTCAATCCCCGGCTGATGCATAACAAATTTAATATCGATAAAATTTTTCTTTCGAATAGTACCCACCTGTCGGCAAGCAATTGGCAATTCTTCCGACAGTAACAACTTGCCATGAAAAAGTTTCTAAAAAAATTCTGTAAAAAAGCTCAGAAAAAGTGATGTCACAAGTGTTCTGCCGTTCGGAACCGGCTAAAATAAGTAGGTCCCTTCTAATACTGTCCAAATTTAAGACGCACAACAGTAATGGAAGAGAAGCTCGGCCAATGAGCCCTTTGGGGCTTTAAGTGCCACATATTTATTATTTTTTTTTTTATAAAGGTTCCTGGATCAATTAATTAGCGCAGAATTTCACGATATCGCGCATATGGCCCTGAAAAATTGTGAACTATTTGTTTTTTAGAACCTACTTTACAGTACTATTGACAAGTCAATTTTATTTACATATTTTCTATGTCGTCTGAGTGACGTTTTGATTCAATGTTGCATACTTTCAAGGACATACGGCATATGATCTTTTGCAAGACGATATGCACCGGATCGTGACCTCCACTATTCTAATAATGTTTACCGATAGTATTCTCAGGTACTCACATGTTGGTAATTACATTCAAATACCTAGAAATATTGTAGGTATAAAGCAAACACTGTTAAATTATACATATGTATTTCATTATTTATTTTATTTTAAATCTTTTATTAATTATAAGATTTCATTTGTTATAAGTTTAGATTATATTAAAGAAATGTGGGTGTCTGTGTGTTTGTAAACGTATTTCTTATTTTTTATACAAAAAATAAAAAATTCAAGTATTTTTTGTAAATAACATTCTATATATGTATTAGCTCATACATGTGTACAGTAATCTCGGGTCGTCTGCATACGAAATTATGCATCCGTCGATCTTTCGCTACATTAAATCGGCACGGCACAATTACTTCTTGCTCTTTTTCTTCTTTTTTGCTGATTTGCTACTTCTTTTGCTTTTGCTATGCCGTCGCTTTGCACTTGTAGTCGACTCTGATGATGAACTTAGTGTTCGTTTCTTATCCTTGCTCTTTTTCCTTCTTTTGGCATCGTCCGAATTAGAATCGGAATCGCTTTTTTCTGACGCAGACGAACTTTCTGCAACGTCCTTGTGTGTCGACTGTTGATGTTTTTCACCAGTCGATTTTTCCTCAGACCTTCTCTTCGATGAATTATCTTTAACTGGTTTTTGATGGGACGATGTGTGATGATGATGATGAGGAGGAGGGTGATTTTGTTCATCAGTAGCTCTGTGAGTCGCGGATCCTGCACTGTGGCTTGCAGACATTTTCCTCGAACCATTTGAATGTTTACGCTCCATTTCTACGTGTGTATCGGCTTGTCGGCTTTTAGATTTCATAGTCTGCCTGTCCCTATCCCTATCTTTATCTCTATCTCTGCTGTTTTTGTCTCTATTTCTATTACTTTTGTCTCTGTCCTTACTGTTTCGATCTCTGTCCCTACTGCTTCTACCCCTGGCTCTATCTCTGCTCTTCTCACGTTGATCACGTCGATCTGGCCTAGAGTCGCGTTGATCGCGACTGGAGCCACTGTAACTGCTTGTTATTGCTGATGCTGCCGCTGGTACGGTGTATTTCTTAGCAGGTTTATCATTTTTTGTTGTTGAATGTTGCAATGAATGGTGACTACCACCGTGGTGATTATCGTTTACTCTATTGCGATAATCATGTTGGCGACCTCCATGTACTGGCATACGCATTTTAGACCTATCACGTTCGCTGGTAGAGGGTTCGTTACCTTGCATTTCATCCTTCTCTCTTTCTCTGCTTGTCAGCGTGTTTCGGTGCTTATCTGATGGGTCTTTAGCCCGCTCATGGGTGTTGGTACGTGAAATATTACGTTCCTCCGAATGACTAGCGCGATTTCTGTGATTTTTATACGCAGTCGAGTCGACCTGTGACGAAATTCGTTTATTTACAATTTTACTGCCCAGCCTATCCTTAACGGAGCCTTTAACTAATCTCGGAGGGGAATGCGACGATTTGTTGCGGCCATCATTTTTAATTTCCACCGAACGTTCCTGACTGCTGCTTGACGGCACTGTAATCTGGAAACTTTTAATATTTTCCTTTACATTGTCGGCGAAAGCATTCGAAATTTGCAAACAGATCTCATTGCCGCCCGTATTGTACTTGGACGAGCTGTCAGTGCTGGTACTGACGACCGTCGACAATTTATGCTCCATGGGACGAATTGCATTGATTGCACGAGTAAAAATGGCATTCTCTGCTTTGCGTAATACCTCATTGGTAACCCGTTCATTGACATTTTCATTCGCATATTTTTCTGAGCTTTCATCTGGTTCGAGCTTCGAGTTTAGTGTGGTTACAACACTGATTGGTTCGTCCAATTCCCACTTGGAAAGCTCCGGAATTGTGGCGACAACTTTTATTTTCTGCTGCTGACCGTTAACATCTTCAAAATCGGTATCGTAACCATGTATGTCCAAGACAGAATCAAATCGTTTAAAGTCCACGGAAGTGACTACACCATCTTCGCGTGAAAATGTCTTCTTCGGCAAGTCATCTACATCATTGTCTGCATCACCGGCGCTAATCTCACCCTCTTCTTCGTCATCGTCTAGTTTGTGTTGCGGTTCCGTTGCAAATGGGTTCGACTCTTTTTCCTCCGCCACTTCACCGTCTTCTGTTTCATTTTGAGAAACGTTCAACAACGGACTTGCACCTATTGCACATATATTTTCCGAGTCAAGCGCTTTATCATCATCATCAGACGTTTTTTTCGCCAATGCCAATTCAGAATCAGCCGTTGATTTATGTTTATGCTTCTCCTTTTTCTCTTTCTTCTCCTTCTTCATTTTCTTTCTTTCGGTTTTCTCCTTTTCTTTTTCTTTGCGTTTCCTTTTGCGTTCCTTATGCTTTTTAGTTTTATCATCTTTTGGATAATCTTTGTCGCCATCCTCTTTTTCTTCGATCGCTTTCTTCGCATCCTCAACATCCTCGACGGTTGGTTTTTGCACTGATGCAGATCGCACTGTATCTGCACTCGCTGCGGATTTGTCAACTTTTTTATCGTGTCTCTTCTGTTCTCCATATTTCTCGGATATTTCACCGATTTGTTCCTTATGCGAGTGTGATGATCTATTCGGTTTCTTTTCGCCGAAAGCATCACTTGCAGCGCCACCACGTTCTCTATCCTTTGAATTATGGCTATGGGGAGCATTTCGTGATTTCCTACCAGTTATATCGTCCATATCCAAGGTCTTGGTACTCCCCGATTTCGATATTGGCGTTGTACTGCGCCGTGGATATTTACGTTTCCTTTCATAACTATTGCCGCTCGATCTCGAAAGCGATCTTTCAGCTCTGCTACTATTATCACGTACTCTATTACGTGAATCCATATCATGTGAAGCGAATTTCTCGTACAAATCAGGCGTTGTACTTCTAACAAAATTATTTGGATCATTTTTGCCACCATTAGTCCAATTGTTCCCACAATTATTTTCGAATCCAGGCGGTGGTGGCTCTAGCGTATCCATCATATGACTAGGCTCAAAACGTGTAAATAGTTTCTCCGGGTCTCGCTGCTTAAATTGTGGTGGAGGGGACGGTGATCTTTTGGTAAATGGTGACCTTAAGTAAATGCAAATTAACATTATTCATTGCTATAAATGCTTCTCTGTATGGCCTTATTTACATACCTGTTATCTCCTCTTTGAAAATTTTTCTTCTTATAATCATCGTTGGATAATGTATTGCTTTGCCAATTGGAGCGTCCTCGACTTCGGCTTCGTCTAAAATTAAGCAACATAGAAAAATGATGAATGGAAAGTTAAATAATTTAAGCAATTGATTGGTTAATAGTTGGCTTATACGTATAGCTTACCGATGATTTAGTTTTGGAGAACCAATCATGTATTTGTCATCTTTTCGTCCAAAATAAGGCTTATCCATTTGTTGAAACCTAAAGGTAAATACCGTCGTTTAATTAGATATTCATTCAAAAAAGAAGAAGAAGAGAAAGAGAGAGAAGAAAGAAGAAATAACATGAAATACATACTTTTCTCCTATATGACTATGCGATTGATTTCGCGAACGCCTATAATTCATAGGAGATTTAGATCGTTTCTTCGGTAGTGGCGATTTTGACCAAGATCTCGATCTATAGTGGAATAATATTATACAAGTCATTTAAAATATACTACACATATAATTTAGAACAGATAAAAATGTAGTACGAGGGTTGCCTTTTATATTTTCTTAAAAAGTATGATCTAGTACGTTTTCGTCAAATCTGACACATCCATTGGAAAGTTTGCGTTATTTGCGTTGTTTACAGTCACTTTAAAAATTCATCTCGGTCAAAAATGGATTTAATTCGTGAACATTTTCGAGCTATAATTTTTTACGATTTCCGTAAAACAGTGCTTCGATCGTCTTCATGCGGCATTTGGCGATGAAGCACCAACCCTCTAGACAATTTATAACTGGTTTAACGAATTCAAGCGTGGTCGCCGTTCGCTCTAGGAAGAATTTCGTGATGTTCGTCCAAAATCGGCCATTGTGCCAGAAACCATCGATGCTGTGCGTGAACTGATAATGAAAGATCGTAATGTGACATACGTGAGATACGAGGCATCCTTGGGCATTAGTTCCACCGCCTTGCATTCGATACTGCATGAACACTTTGCTGTCAAAAATACGTTGGATACGTTGGATCCCGCATAATTTAACAATCGCTCAAAAAGAGGCTCGTGTCGATTGGTGCAAAGATGTGATGAAAAAATTCGATTGCGGTGCTTCGAGAAACGTTTATAAGATCGTGACAGGTGACGAATCATGGGTTTGGGTCTTCCAAGACGAGCCAAACCCAATAAAAACCATATTTTGGAGGTGTCTCAGTCGGAGTGGCAAAAGTATTTCGACAATTGATTTCGCATGCAAAAGTGTGTAAACCTCCAAGGAGAATACTTTGAAAAACAATAAAACCATTTTTGATGATAAGCAAATGCATTTTCGTACTTTTTAAAAATATATGAAAGGCAACCCTCGTACTAGTCAAAATAGAAAACAAGCAATCACGCCATCACATACATATTTCCCCCTAAAACTATAAACATAATTTGAGCTACAGGCGATATTTGCCTTGTCCAATTCACGCTATCACAATTAAACTACACAATAGCATATGAAATTGCGCGCAACTGAGGCGAAGACATTTTTTTAAATTTAATTTCAATTTTCGTCGGCGCCAACCAACCAAGTCAGAAATTTGTGTGTCAACAAAAATAATTGATATTAAATGCTGTTTGATTGTGAATTAGAATAACTTTGAATATTTATATTTTTAAAATTTGATTTAAAATGAAAAAATTTTGAAATGTCTGCTTTCTTAGTAGTCGATAATCGCTTCAATTGTGTTTACATAACTATAAAAATTGATACAATACTAATTCGAAATAAAATGGGATATATTTTTACACTGAACCCACCATCCAGTTCTACCAACTCCTTGGGTTTCGCCTCGAACTCCTTGAATTTCTTCAAATTCATATTGGATATATTCTACAGATTAATTTGTCGGGAATCGATATTGAACTTTTTTATCCTCTGCCAACACCAGTCGTTTTAACAGGATCCAGAAGCGGTAACTTATGTCATAGCGCACTGGTAAACGTACCGTGTGGGTACCGTAGCTCAGTTATTAGTATGTTGGCCATCTGATCTGTAGGTCGTGGGTTCTTCAATCCCCGTCTGAAGCATAACAAAATTTGATATCGAAAAGATTTTTATTTCGAACGGTACCCACCTGTCGGCAAGTAACTGCCAATTTTGCCAAAAATGCTTCTTAAAAGAGCTCTGTGAGCTAAGTTAAAGTGATATCACAAGGGTTTTGGCGTTCGGAACCGGCCAATATAAGTAGGTCCCTTCTAATGCTGTCCAAATTTAACACGCACAAGTCTGTCCTCTCAAAGAGAGAGAGAGAGAGAGAGAGAGAGAGGGCAGCCCTAAAAACCTAACCTAACTTAAACTAACCATTATATGTATAAAAGTTTAAATGAAGAAATAAAAAAAAGACAATCGACAACTAAATTTTTTACACCGCTTTTATCTTTAAAATCTTGAGTGTTCATACACGAATTTAGCTATGTTGTCCTAAAGTCCCACTGTACTATTTAGAATTCCAGAACTTAGGAGTTTTGGATTGAGATAATTTGATGGTTTGCTCCCAACTGTTTTAGAACAAAATATGTACTTACCTAGAACTTCGATCGCTAAATGAATCCGAATGTTTATGCCTATAGAATTTATCCGATTCATGTAACTTTGCGCGCGATTGTGGTAAGTTTCTCTGCTCTCGATTACGTGATCGTGCCCGATTATCTCGTAAGTCTCTTGGCGGCCTATGATTATAGGGCGAAGTACGAAAGCGATTGATATTTCGCGACAATTCAGGTGAACGTGAACGACGCGAATGTTCCAGTGGTGATCGTCGTCGTTCTTCTTTACGTTTTTCCTTTTCTTTCATAATTCTATTGAAGGCTTCAAGTGGATCATCGATGATACTATTCGGATTTCGGTTCGTGAAATGAGGAACATTGAATTAGATAATATTTATGCAAAAATATATATATATATATATATATATATATGTACATCTCTTTCTACTTACCCAGTACCTACTTTGGCAGCTACACATTGGTACACAGATGCCAGATTACCTGTGGTGGGTACCATTTGTCGTGGTTCTCCATGCATACCTCTTAATGGCGGCGGATAGCCAGAATTAACGTTGCGAAATGGTGCACGTACAAAATGTGGATATCTGTTAAAACTGTATATGGTAATACAAAAAAAAAAAATAAAAATAAAAATAAAAAAGCAAAACAAATATTACAATTTTGTATGAGAATTTGGCTTTTATTTGATTTTGTAATTTGTAATAATAAATGATGCAATAACACAAATCATTGTTTGTGGAACCAAAATACATTGACAATTCCAGATGAAGTGGCGACAAATAATACTACCGTGGATCCAGAAATACACTCGAAATATGTGTTCAATGTTGTATCGGCCGAAACAGCATTTCTTATATTTCTATACTATAATTACTACTACTTACGCTAAACATTAACATAATAATTAATGCTATTTACTCTTTTTTATTTCAAAATCTAATTTACAAAGTCGTATTACATATATTATAATAATTACCTATTAGATTTATAAATACAAGATATTCTAATTCTATATGTATAATAATAAATGGTTTGAGAAATCACAATTTTTTAACTGTCAATATTTTTCTTTCATTTCCGTCAATTCCAAAAGTGAAATGTTTGTTTTAGGTAATTTTTCATAATTCTCATATAATTTTATTTTCACTTTTATTCTTATTTTGGTAATTATAATATTTTATATTTTGCAATGCTGACAGTTAATTATTTTATTTACATAAAAGTGGCATCACTTCTTTTTTGTCTTAGTCGAGTTTTTGGATTATTTGGAAAGTTTGAAAGTTTTTAAATAAATATATTTTACTTCGCTGCAATAAAATGGTGGAGTACGTATGTACTTGCCGTGAATTATATTCGTCATTTTCTACTTTTTATTTTCATGCGGTATTAAATGCAACGGTAATAACGAAGAAAAGTTGTAATATTTATGCAGATGTGCTGGAGGTCAACAAGTGTCAAAGCTGGTTAAGGAGATTTGCTGCTCGTGATTGTGACCGCAATGAGAAATGGAGAAATGAAATGGAGGATAAGTTGAATTTAGAATCTGATCCTAGGTTAAATATACAAGAATTATAGACAAGGGGTTGGGGCAATTTGGACATCATTACAATCCAGATTTCGTAGAGACCAATTTCTTCGCAGAATTGTTACCGGAAATGAAAAATGGGTTGGATACTTTAATAAATAAATAAATATGTGGCACTTAAAGCCCCAAAGGGCTCATTGGCCGAGCTTCTCTTCAATTACTGTTGTGCGTCTTAATTTGGACAGTATTAGATGGGACCTACTTATTTTAGCCGGTTCCGAACGGCAGAACACTTGTGACATCACTTTTCTGAGCTTTGTCACAGAGTTCTTTTAGAAGCTTTTTCATGGCAACTTGTTACTGTCGGAAGAATTGCCAATTGCTTGCCGAAAGGTGGGTACCATTCGAAAAAAAATCTTATCGATATTAAATTTTTTTGTTGGTTGGATACTTTACAGTAGTATAAAACATGGGAAACAGGAGAAATCATATCGAAAAAGTTTTTCTTTCGAACGGCAAGCAATTGGCAATTCTTCCGCAATAACGAATTGTCATGAATAATGCTCCTTAAAGGACTCTGTGAGAAAGCTCAGAGATAGTTATGTCACAAGAGTTTTACCGTTCGGCGAATATAAGTGTCTCCCTTCTAATACTGTCCAAATTTAACACACATAACTGTACTGCAAGAGAAGCTCGGCGGTATCACAATGGACCATTTTAGCCCAAGTGAGAGAGAGCAGCCACAATAACCGAACCTAACCTAACCACAATCTCTGATGATGCTCTAAACACTTTGTTGAACTTGCTTCTATTGGATCTAGTGATTTAGTGAGAATTAATGAAAACGATGTGTCGACTGTATTCGTATGGATATTCGGTACGATGATAGGAACATATAGAGTAGGGAAAATTGAGACATCTAGAGTCGATTCTAGGAGGCTGACAAACATTTTTTTCATCGAAAGTTCCATGACCGAGAACAATACGGGTATTGGCTGACATCTGGATGAAAACACCACATGCTCTATGCTATAAGTGGAAGAACAACGGTTTTCGAATCAGAAACTGGTGAATTGAGAGTAGCGACGAAAACAGATTGAAGTCTGCACTAACAACCCTGTAAATCGCGCTCACGACTTTAAAAATTATATAAGAATAAGAAATCAAAACTTAACTCCGTCGTGAAAAAAGAGCAGACTTGAATATAAGGAACAATGTTCTAGATCAATCATCTGCAAAACAACCAAGTGCTTCCTTAGAAATTCGAACAAGAAAATAACAGTTTATCTCCTAACATTAGGATGGAAGGATCTTCAACCTATGGTCGGGTTGAATACAGGGCATACTCCATGGGAACATCACATGGCAACCATAGTTCAATAGTTCGATAGTTTAATCTGCGTATTCTGTACGCCAGAGAAAGCCATGGATAATACAGACCACCTTCACTGTATTTTTCCAATTTTTGCCAAAATGAGGCGACGTATCTTGGGGCCAAATGTACAGGGAATGGACAGAGTACATTCTTTATCCCTTGACAGACTTCTGAGATATATTAAAGAGTCAAAGAAGTTTGAAGTAAGTTTTATTCTTCACTCTCTTTGCCTTTCCCAAATTTCTTTTACTATTCCTCATCCTAAACTGTTCTCTCAGATCTTTGGTGCCTGGTGGTATTACATTTGACGGAGTTCTTCGACCTATTTACTTTTATCTATCTATCTACTTATGCCCGAAACTGCGAAACTCATTCAGGAGAAAATCTAAGATAAATTTTACCACAACCGCTGCACTCACCGTATGACTAGGGTTTATGTGAGGTAGAAAACATTAATTTCTATAGCTGATGTAAGGAGGCATAATAAATTAAAAAATATATACTTTATTTTACTACAAATTATATTTAAGATTTCAAAATAATTGATTACTTATTGGTATCCTTATTATATTTACAGTGTGGCGAAATTAATAAGGTCAAATAAGGCGATCAGTCGTAACATTATTTTATCTTTATTATAAATGTAATAAATAAATAAATACATTTATTCTCATTCAAAACAATAATAATCTCAGGTGACTTCATCCTTACGAAACTAACAATAAGTAATAAAATCTTATAAATTAAGGTTACATTTTATTGATTCTATACCAGTGTGTAGATCAATTATATTTGATCATTAATTAGAAATTAAAAATAATGTAGTAATAATAATAAGCATACAGTTAAAGTCATGAAGCGGTATAATGTATTTACTTCAACAATTGGTTATCTCTTCAACATTAATATTATTTGAAACACTTTGGAAAGGGATCATATTTACTTGTGAAATTGTCCATGTTGAGAAGAAATAACAAAAGCGTGGTATAGGATTCATTATGTGTAACAGCTGTTTCACTGCAATTTGAGGCAGCTCGACGATAACTTTGCCACCTACTTTGGTTGCAGTGTACTTTTTTGTGACATTTCTTATGATTTTATTCAGTTCCTTTAGAATAAATCTCACTAAGATAGTAGAGCCATTATAATCTTAAATCTCTTGTAGATTCATTGCATTTGAAAACACCTCCTAAGCGTTTCGTACATCCTATTGTTTTGACTTTATCGCTTCTTGTCCAAGATCTATCTGGCATTCTTATTGGAACTTCTTTTATTATTGGACACCTTACACCTTTGACTGCTTTCCATAGAGAATAATCTGAAGTTTTAGTTACTCTCAGATTTATGATACAGTAATCCAAACACAATTCTTCAGCTTCTTTTAGAATTCTTTTGAGTTTTTTTTTTATACAGGTGATCTGTGCTGCTGCCATTATCTTTTGGCTTTCATTTTTATTTCAATTAATACCATAATATCGACATTTGTATGTTTTATTATAATCTTGAAACTGAATTTGAGCAGTTACTTCAAGAGTCAATTTGGTGAAATTCTCCAACTACACTGTCGAATTGCTTTATTGTCTTCAGAGGTATTTTAAGGTCAATGTGAGAATGAGAGAATAAAAATATATTTTTTATAATTTTTTCAATTAGTGAATTTATTTGCAAGGTACTGGCTTCCCAAGAATGGACGGGTCGATCAAGTTCCATTCACCTTATCAGAATACGGAAATGCTTTGTACAGGGACAAAACAAAGCATTTCCGTATTTTTACTGCTACAACAACAACAAAACAACAGCAAGGTACTGGGGTAGTTCACTGAAATTTAGTAAACTAAACGATAACAGATCTGATGAAAGTTTAAAGGGTGACCATGCCAGAAAATGGGTTATTTTTAAGCCACAAAGTCAATAAGATCATGTACTTTTCTAGGATTCGAACGTCAGTAGATATGGCATCAAGTCCCTTGGCCCTCTTCGTAAATGCATAACATAATGTTTACAACACTGATTAATTGTTCGACGATGCAGCGTGTTCATTTGCGCATGACAACACTTTTGATGCGCATTGGTTGTCAATTTTATGCTTGAGAGATTTCATTCATCCATTTGTGTTGGAACATTAGACAGATCGTTAGACCAGAAAAGTTGCCAAACTAATGCTTTGCAAAGCTGTGTTCGTAAACATTTGACATATTTATCGCATAGTTTTAGAGAACAGTGATGCCGTACATTTGTGTTTTTCTTTGGTTGCACAACAATTCGCAGTTAATATTTAGCAATATGCATTTAGGAAATCAGCCTTTTGGAGATCTTTGGAACCCCAAGAGTGTTTGGCATTTTAATCTCCTGCCACAATAAACGTATGCCATACAGTTCCAAAGAATTCTAATAACTGTGATTCTGTAATACTATGTCCAGGAGTGCAGTAAACAGAAAATATTATAATATTATATTCTATTCAAATTGATGTGGAATTATCTTCTACTTTTTATAAAGATAGCCGTTCCTCTTCTTACCCTTTTTTCGGGGTGTTTGATATCATAAAGCGTAAACCCATGAAAATAAAAATAAAATTTTGTAAAATGAGCTTCACAAATAAGCACTACATCAACTTGATTTTTATGTAATAAGACGGGGTTTCAGACAAGGTGATTCGTTATCGTGCGACTTCTTCAATCTTATTATGGAGAAAATAATACGAGCTGCTGATCTACGACATAATGGCACTATCTTCAACAAAAGTGTCATGCTGTTAGCGTATGCCGACGATATTAACATAATCGGCATGAACACGCGAGCAGTCAGTGCAGCATTCTCAGAGTTGGAAAGAGAGTCGCGTCGGATGGGTCTCACGGTGAACGAGGGCAAGACGAAGTATCTAGTGTCAACAAACAAAGAGTCCCGGCGTCTTGGACAGCACGTCACTGTTGACAACTACGCTTTTGAAGTAGTAAGGGACTTTGTCTATCTTGGAACCAGCATTAACAGCAGTAATGACGTCAGCTTGGAGATCATGCGTAGGATAACTCTTGCTAACAGGTGTTACTTTGGGCTGAGTAAGCAATTGAGAAGTCGAGCCCTCTCTCGAAGAACGAAAACTACACTCTACAAGTCTCTCATCATGCCTGTCCTAACATATGGCGCTGAAGCCTGGACAATTTCCACCTCGGATGAGCGAATACTTGGAGTTTTCGAGAGAAAAGTCCTACGCAAGATCTTTGGACCTATTTGCGTTGGTGGCGAGTACCGAATAAGGTACAACCATGAGCTGTACGAGCTGTATGCCGATATTGACATAGTAAAGCGCATCAAAATCCAGCGGCTGCTCTGGCTAGGTCATGTCGAGCGAATGGAAGAACACGCTCCAGCTAAGAAGGTGTTATATTCGGAACCCGCTGGAGGACGACGCAAAAGAGGAAGACCAAACCTCCGGTGGAAAGACCAAGTACTGGAGAACCTGACGGCGCTTGGAATTTCTAACTGGCGCCAGCTAGCGAAGAACAGAGATGGCTGGCGAAGCATATTATTTTCGGCCTAAATCGATATTCGGTTGTTATGGCCACATAAGTAAGTAAGTAAGTAAGTAAGACAAATGGTTCATTTTCATGTTGGCATAACTCATTTGCATAAAAAAAATGGCCCTTTTATAAACTGCATTAGATTTTCGATCTTCGCTGGTTATCCAAAATCGAATGTCGAATGGCAAGAGTAATATTTGTGATATTTTGTGGACCAAAAGCAGATACATGCACCGTTTAAAGACCGGTTGCTGTGTTGCGAGGTCTTACTTAAGCAGTAGTTTTATGTTTGAGCTTAAGTTGAGTGTAAATTGTACAACCAGTAAGAATTTGCCATGGGAAAGCTTTTAAAAGAACTTTGTGACAAAGCTCAGAAAAAGTGTTGTCACAAGAGTTCTACTGTTCTGTTAAAAACCGATTTGACCTTAAAACCCTCTTGTTCAATAACAATTTTGACATCATTACAGTTAACATTTGGCTCAATGCCTTTTTTAGTTGGATTTTTCTCCCTTGCATACATATATTGGGGGTGGCTTAGCTTTCTGACCTTTAATTCGAACACTTTTTTTCCATTTAGTATTTTTTATTATTTACACTATTGTCATTAATGTTAATTCAAAAATTAATAGAATACAATATTTAACACTATGCAGCTGCAGGAAAAATGCACATCCGATGACAAATAGGCTTCTCTCCTCAGTGAAAATGTAGAAATAAAATAACATTTTCTATATATAAAATCATTTTAACCGACAATCGACGCTCACTCAATTTTACAACTTATCTTGAAAAAATACGATATGCAATAAAAATGATCAAGTAGAGTATTTAGGTAGGTAGGTAGATTAAAATTGCAGTTCGAAAGCGATGCACTTAGCCAACATGAGTACATCACTCTCGATCCCAAATTCGATAACGCGGACAATTTGGAGCTCAAAATGTAACGTTTAAATCCCTTACATTCACCTTTTAGACGCTTGTGCGGCTATCTGAATTATAGAAATTAATAAATATTGATTTTGAAATACAATTAAAAATATATCCCCCTCTCGCATTTGTACCAATATTGTAGAAAAATAATATGACCAATATATTGCAGTACGTAAATGAGAGAGAAAGGCTATTGATTTTAAAAGTATTTCGGTGCTTGATGAAACATATAATGGTATTGTGATTGTTTTAATTTGTGATGACGGTACGAGGGTTTCCTTTTATATTTTTTGAAAAGTATGGAAATGAATTTGGTTATCATCAAAATGGTTTTATTGTGTTTCAAAGTATTCTCCATGCATTCGCTCAAACCAATTGTCGAAGCACTTTTTCCACTCCGACTAAGATACCTCAAAATTATGGTGGGAAGAACCACACGGTCGATTGCTATTTTGTTTCGGGCTCATAAACGTCTTTTGAAGCACCGCCATCGAATTTGTTCATCACATCTTTGCACCGACCCGAGTCTCTTTTTGAGCGATTGTTAAATTATGCGGGATCCAACGAGAACAAATTTTTCTGACAGCTAAGTGGAACTAACGCCCAAAGATACCTCTATCTCACGTATGTCTCATGACGATCTTTCATTATCAGTTCACACACAGCATCGATCGTTTCTGACACAATTACCGATTTTGGACGACCTTCACGAAATTCGTCCTGGAGCGAACGGCGACCACGCTTGAATTCGTTAAACCAGTTATAAATTGTCTGGAGGGCTGGTGCTTCATCGCCAAATGCCGCATGAAGACGATCGAAGCGCTGTTGTTGAGATAATTCACTTCGAAAATCGTAAAAAATCATAGCTCGAAAATGTTCACGAGTTAAATCCATTTTTTGACCGAGATGAATTTTTCAAGTGACTGCAAACAACACAAATAGCGCTTGTACATCCAAACGTTCTGAGTACGTTTGTACTAAAAAATGTCAAACTTTCGTCAAATTTGTCGAAAACGGACTGACCATACTTTTTAAAAAAATATAAAAGGCAATCTACGTATTTGTTATTTTCAACAATTGGATTTTGTTTTGTCTTCGTGGTGGTACATTAACTACCAAGGTAAATAGAAAGGAAAGGTTGCGGAGTGATAGCTTATGTCGATGACATTCTGTTGATAATAACCAGAAGTTCTTAGAGACTTAATAAAACTGATCCTGAATACATATTGTATCAAGATGGACAAAGTACAGCAAAGTTGAGCTTATCTTATTCTCCAACATAGTACACCAATCATAAATGATCCAAGTTTAGAGAAGGTTCTACCTACTTGAGCGACGAAATTTGGTACCTAAGACGGATCCTAGACCGCAAACTAAACTGGAAGAAAACATCTCACGGGGTTAGCAGGGCCTCCGTCGCACTCTGAAAGGTGGGAGTGTAAACCCACTTGAAGTGCTTCTAAATCTCACTCCAAATTTACTTATTAGGTGAATAAGTTACAACCAATCCGCTCTTGGGCTCCGCTTTCTACCGAATTCCAATGTAACTTTTTATCTGTATGATCACTGCAGATTGTTTCAGGCAGAAGTCAAAGTGACCCAAATTGTATTAGCTTGAATCAAGCTGAACAATGTCTCTCTTAGAGGCATTTACATTCCGAATGATAGTTAAGTTGCCAACAAATCCCTAGGTATAGGAGGGAATTGCAAGTCCGGTGCAATTACTTGGGCGCATACTCAACAAGAAACGCTCCCATAAACTGACTGACCGGAACAAAAGACATTTCAACTATTGTAGGAGTGGTCACTGCCTATTGTCTTAAAGGCCCTCTGGCTGCTAGGATGAATTTGAGCCACATTACGCATGACTTCGGTAGAAGTTGCAGGGTCGAGGTAGTGTTTGAAACTGTCACACATATGCTAAACACTTGTCCCGCATCATACTAACCCCTCTGTCAGTTATTGCAATAGAGAACCTGTCGATATTCTTGCATAAATCCGGTTAGTTCGACATAACATATTTGTACAAATGGTTAGTAACTTAGTTCAGATCGTTCTTACAACTAGGTACCCGTGCTTGTAGGAATGTAATAGGAACATAAATACTGTTACAATACTGAACACACCTATTGCAATAGAAGTATTAAACATACCCCATTATTACCATATGGCTTAAGCAATATAACCTGTAAAGCATTAACTTGCACAGGGAATTCTAAATTGTTTCAGTTTTCACCATGGAGTGGTCAGATAACGAGAACCGTGTCGCTGTTATAGCGCTATTTAAGTGTGAAATGATGAAAAAGTTATATTTCCAAACCGCTTTGCTAGCTCGAAATTAGTCGCATGTTCGTCTATCGGTACCTGCTTGAGGAGACTTGAGATGTTAAAGACCACCACCGGTCGGGCCGTCCACGCACATATCGAACGCCACAAGTCATCAAAGATGTCAAATCAAGAATTTCGCGAAATCCGCTCCGAAGACAGAAAATCATAGCACGGGAAATGAAAGTCTCGCAAAAGTTCATGAGTCGAATTATTAAAAAAGACTTGACTACCGTACCGGACATTTTTTGACTGCAGCTTTCAAAAAAATGGTATGTAAAAATGCAAACGTCTTTTGGTGGAGCACGATGATAACTTATACAGAAAGATTTTGTTTAGCGATGAAATAATTTTTTCCGTGCAGGAAAAATTTAACAACCAAAATGATAGGGTGTCTGAACGGTCGTCTAAAGAAGCATCTGAGCTCATTCCACGGGTGTCATCTAAGCGAAAACAATCCAAAACAATTTACCAGCATTCATTTTCTTTGAAGAATCGCCCTTTGGCAGTACTGATTTGAACCCGCTGGATTACAATTTGTGGACAGTTTTAGAGGACATGATTTGACACAAAAGATATCCCGTATTGATTCTCTAAATACAGTTTTGATTCGAGCTGTGACCAATTTTCTAAAATTGGTCCAAATGGGTATATTAAACAATTTTTTTTAATTTTATAGCATAAAATGTGTGTAACAGTATTTACGTCGTGAAATAATGAAAAGTAAAAAAAAATATTGTACAAAAATAATACCAAAAAAAAAACAATTCTATCAAATCCATAAAATTGAATTGTGCTCAAAGAATAAAAATTTACCTTATCTCACCACTTTCACTAGGTTCGGTCAGTAAGTACCCGTGCTTGAAAACAATTGGCGTTGCCCTGCCACCATCTGTTAAACGGCACCATAGTAAATTTCACACTGATTCATAGGATAATTTTTATTTGGCATCCAGTTGTATCGCATATGTTCCACGTTTAGCGATAATTGGAAAGAGAGCAATATCGATACGAAATTCGCTGTTTGCTTTTGGATGGAAAAACATGCGAAGAAATAAGCGTGAAGTTGGATGCTGTCTGTGGGGACCCTTCACCATCTACGCCAACCATGAGATATTAGTTCTACGAATTTAGGAGTTGTCGTACATCTGGTTTTGTTTAGATGCGATCAGGCAGACGTGGTTACCGAGAAAATTGTTCAAAAGTTCTACGACTTTCTTCTCGCTAAACGCCAAACTAAAGTGCGACGTAGCTGGTCACGGTTTTTTGTGTTCCGAAGAAAATAATAAGGACAGAACTTCAGTGAATTATTTTACCGATTCGATGGGAAATTTAAAATCACGCCCCATTAGGCTAAAAAAAAATTTGGCATTCAGAACATTAATCTAAAATTTTCGCGAATTGCTGACGCACCCAACGTACTCTCTCGAGCTGACTCCCTGTGACATTTTGCAGTTCCTGATTTCGCAGGAAAAGACGTATATTCAAACCACAATGGCGAAGCAGCATCTTATTTGCTTAGTTTGACAAATCCGTTTTTTCCGAGAGATTAGAAATGAAGCCATTGAGAAAAGTGAATCGATCTAAAAGGAAATCACGTTGAAAAATAAAAAAGTTGTTCAACATTTGCATCTTCACTACTAGCACGGGTAATTATTGATCGAAGACTCGTATTAGTTTACAATGAATATGAATATGAAGTTTTTTGTCGTGGTAGGTATGAATTGGTGCTACTATACTCACCCGACTGCGGCTTCATTTTGTCTCCCTAACATGAAGTGACAATTTCTGGGAAAACAATTTCACTTAAACGAATAGGTCACATCCACGTTACGTTAAAAAAAAGGATAAAATTCCACTTTTCAAACGCAAAAATTTAAATACAAAAAAAAATTTGGAATTTCTCCGGAAATAGACGTGATTGACCACTTTATTGTACTGTGTTATCATATTTTATGTGAATATAAAACCTTCGCTCGGAATTCAGTAACCGTATAAATTAGTTCAGTCTAATATCTAAATAAATAGGCGAGTCCAATGCATTGGGCATACAATATCATACCTATGAGTAATAGTTACTGTTAAAATTCTTTTAAACAGGGTTTACATCCAAATGGGACATTTTTACGTAGTTGCCAAAATTTAGCGTGCGTCAGCTCCTGTGTGTTATTCCCCATTCAATGATCTGCCTCGTCCAATTTATACGAAAACGTGGGGAGAGCATTTGGAAGATGATGTGCTCCATAATTTATATTCAGATAAAATAAATATCCAATTAAGCTGTCTTGATTAATGTCTTAATTGACACGAGCGAACGCACGGAGAAATCCCTTGTATTCGGTTTACGTCATTGTTGTTACATTAAGATGCCCATTATTTAAGAAAGCCTATTCTAGGAAGAATAGGGTAGAAATATTCGATTTGACCAAAAAACTACGAAATATGAAGTTTCGTCCAGATTGATGAAGTTAAAGAACTCGTTCCCAAGTCTTAAAGTTGGAAAAAAGTGCGTTTTCATCATATTTCTTATTATTTCATCATAAACTACTCCCTCTATATGACCAACCGTATGATCGATCCGAATTAATGTTTTTCTTCTTAACATTTTCTCCAAACATATTTATCCCCAATTTCAATCCCTTATAGCCTAGACAGACGGCAGCCTAATTCCGGATTACCGAGTTAATTCCAATTAACTGCATTAACTGCAGCTAAGCCGCATTAAGTCTATGAGTTAATTCTCAAAATAAAAGAGGATTAGGGCAATTTGCGATGGCAACACTGCTGAAAATTTTCTATTGTGAATTTTTCTCGATCCATTTTACAAAATATTAGGTGTGTTCGCTAACAAAAAACTTTCAACAACTGTTAACAGTTTTCAACATGAAAGGCGTTGGCGAGCATATAAATCCAGCTGTCAATTAAGAACTGTGAATGTCAATATGACAGAAATTGATAGTGATAGTAATGTAAGTGAGCAGACCTAATAAAACAGCAATCAGCCGTTTAGTTAATCCGCAATTTTATTCGGATTAAGTGCGCCGGTAATCCGGAATTAGGCTGCCGTCTGTCTAGGCTATTATATTCTATGGCAAAATTCGGGGTAAAAAATTAATGGGGGTTGACTTTACATTAGATCCCACTTGTGGCTATTCCTGGAAAGCTATGTGGTAATTTCTAGACACTCAGCTGGTTGTACCTTTAGTATTTACCTTTAGGGAGTCTTAGCTACATTTTACGCTTCTATTTGGGATTTCTGAGAAACTACAGTTATTTGTCAATTTCAATGTATTTTTCATTCATTTTGTATGGCAGCCCCTCTCAAGGGGTTCAGATAGGAGTTATGTGAGCTCAGAAGAAATATTGAGGAGGTAAAACTAATGAGTCTGAGCTACATTTCAACCTTCTAATAATTGCTGCGCACTTAATGACTTGTTTGCCGACATTCAGGTTTTCTTAGGCACATTTTGTTTGAACGACTCCTTAAGGGACTGAAATAGGTGATAAGGTGCTGTTTGGAGAAAATGAATGAGAGTCGATCATATATTTTAACCCTCTTGGAGCATCCGCTGAGTGCTTGGTGCGTATTTTAAAAATGTCAATCGTGTAAGGGAACCACCAAAAGGAGTGGAAATAGGGAGTAAGTATATATTGGATGGAGAAAATTACTGGCGGTCGTTCATAGATTTGACCCTCTTTAGTGGCGATAGTTTATGATTGAATACTATGATAAGAAATATTAAAAAAAAGCACCTTTTAGCAACTTTAGAGCTAGTAACCGAGTGCTAAAATTTCATTTATCGGGACGAAAGTTCAACTTTTGTAGTTTCCTATCAAGTCGAATATTTCCAGCTTATGAGAAATAGAATTCGTGTTCAAAATTTTGCTCTCAAGTGTAAAGGCGGTCACCTTATTTTTACATATTTAAGCGAAAGACAAACTGGTATATAGTAAGTAATAACTTCAAGCAATTTGGTGATTATATTTCAGTTGAAACCTCAGGTTTTATTCCATTTTTATGAAGTAGCGTATATAACGTGTCTTGCCAATTTTCTGTAGACAATCAGTATTTCCAAAAAATATATTTTCAAATTCTGACGTGCTATTGCAAATCGCTTAGAGACGTATTTCTCTATATTTTGCCTATTTTGATTCGTGATTTTAATCGCTTCAACTACTTCTCGGTAAATGGCGGAGTGTTAAGTGATTTCCGCAAGCGGTTTTCGATAAAAATTGAAATGAATAATAGGTGTACAAATAAATTCTGCCACGTTTTTCATAAATCTCATCTTTGTTAAAAACATTCTTATTACAAAGCTTAATAATCGAAATATTCGCCATCCCTATCGATCAGTCTTTTGCAATTTATCGGGTAGATGATGGATCCCCTCGCTATAAAAACTTGCTGGGTTTGAGGCGAAATAGTCATCAAGCCATTTTTGCACATCTTCAATTTTGGAGAATCGCTGTTCAGCTAAAGAAGACTGCACTGATCTGAATAAATGGTAGTCGGAAGGAGCCAAGTCTTGAAAATACGCCGCATGCTGGAGAACTTCCCAGCCTAAGGAGAAGATGAGTTCCTGAATTAATTTTGCTGTACGCACCGGTACGTGAATCATCATTAAGGCAAAAATTATTGTCACGAAATCGTGCATACCATATTTATACTCTTCTAGAATTCACATAATTTTCAGTCAAAGTCGAATTAATCAATTTAACAGCTTCAGCAGCACTTTTTGTCATTTGAAAACAGAATAAACGGTGTGAATGTTGCTTATCGACATCCATCTCTTATAAAATTGTTACACACTGCATGACAGCTTGTAAACGACTGAAACGTATATCATATAAACAGCAATGACTAAGCTACAAATACTCAAAATGGCGGGCGAAATGGATGCGTTTAAGTATGTTTTTTAATGCAACCAAATTCACATGACAGAATTTATTTGTACACCACTATTCAGTGACTTTCATAAAAATGAAAACTCTCCATTGAATCCGCCAAAATTCATCATATCAGAGGCATCTGCATATGATAACTCCATAAACGGATCCTCATCAAATGTTGTTCATGGATCGTCAAATATTGACATAAAAAAAACATGGGCGGTATAGTTACTGTCACTCGAAAAGCTACAAGAAAAAGTTATCGAAGATAGAAGAACAAATATTAAATTCATGTTATGAGCTATGGAACAGAATTTTGCTTTCGTTGCTGTAGCGTAGTGTGAGAAATTGCTGAAAATGTAAGTATTTTCCGTTTGTTTTTTACTTTTTGGCTACTAAACACTAATTTTAAACAATTTTTATAAATTTCATGCAGGTATAATGTCGTGTGTACCAAACAACAACTGGAAAGGCTGATTCCACTGATGGAAGAAAATCCAATCAAATCTAGTGGAATTCACAATAGCGCTATTTTTCATCGAATGAGCGTCCAATAATACCAGCACTTTCGACCACAGTTGAAATCGAATGCAACTCGTAATAAGAACCTATAGCACAGCTTTAATCGTAGTCATATTACGACAAACCATTTAGTGACTCACTCTGATTAAATGAATTTGTAATTGTTGAAAAACATCAAATTAAAAATTTGCAATATTCAATATTTTAATAAATAAAACGAACACACCAATTGGCCTATTAAAACTGCGGGACTATGACATTTTAAATCAAAATTTGAATTTTGACATTGTTGGCTCTTCTGTGCATGACACGTGCGCCGTCAGTTCGAGACCGGAGAGAGGAAGCAATTGAGAACTTTTGAAAGAACTCTGCGAGCAAGTAATTTCAAAAGGATTCTGCTCCAAAATGAACCCACATAACACTATTGATACTTTGAAGTCTTTAAAAACCACTAAATCACTAAGCAACTGCAAGGATCTCGAGAGTAATTCTTATATTTACTTTGTATATATGTATGTACAGGGTAGGACATTTAAAGTTTGGATTTAGAATCGGCTACACAAAAATCTAAGAGATATTTTTTCAAAGTCGTGAGTTTATTAGAAAGATTTGAATTTTCCCTTTAAGAATGAAGCACAATGTAATTCAAATGACTGCCACGGTTGGCTTTACAGCAGCCCATTCGATCAACCCAATTTTTTAGTAAATTTTCGATTGTATGGGCTGTAATCTCATGAATGGCAACTTCGATTTGTTGTGTTTCAAGGCCTCAGTCGTCTCTAGATGGTTAGCGTAACATTTATCTTTAACGGCTCCCCACAAAAAATGGTCCAATGGGGTCAAATCACAGCTCCGAGACGGCCAATTGACATTAGAATTTCGACTGATTACTCGATTTTCAAAGAAAGTGCGCGAAAGATCGATGGTTAAGTTGGCTGTGTGGCATGTGACATGTGGCCCTGTCCTGTGAAAGCCAAATGTCGTCCATGCCATCTTCGTCAATTTTTGGAAACAAGAATTCGTTTAGCATGACACGGTAACGCTCGTCACGGCGGCTTCTTACTCATTTTCGAAGAAAAATGGCCGGATGCTTCCGGATCAAAAACCACACGTGTGCATTCTCTGAAGCCCAAACAATTGAAAATATACTGGAAAAATTGAGTTGATCGGATGGAGTACTGTAAAGCCGGCAGTCGTTTGCATTATGTTATGTTTCATTTTTAAATGGAAAAGTCAAATCTTTGTACAATAATAAACTCATGGTATTGAAAAAATATTCATTCGTTTTTTATAGCCGATTCTAATTCCAAACTTTAAATGGCCCACCCTGTATACTATTAGGTATATGATTTAATTTTAAAAAGTACGTGTGATTAAAAATAATACTAAAAATATGTATGCACACTAAAATGAGACTATATTAACACATTTATGTTTATATACGTAAATTTCAAAATGAATACTCATTTTTGTTCAAATGAAAATAAAAATACTAATCAATTATTGCATTCGATTGTAAATATAATTAAAATTTGTATTTTACCATTTTTCTCTTTTTATATTACAAAATATTCATATTTATTTACTACACTCTAAAGGTAATTTAATTGTTTTCGTTACATTCTATTCTATGTATAACCATTAGTATAATACTAAAATATGTAAATGTCATCAACCACAATGGAATTAAGTATATGTAAATATTCATTTAATTTAATTACAACACAACTACAATAGAACAAACATATGTATGGATGTATGGATATTCAAGTATGAATGAGTATGCTGTAAGAGGACACCTAATCATTGTAAGAGAATCAATTAAACTGATATATGTATAGAGTACAATGTACTATGTAGTAAGTAGTGTTATGATTTCATATACGATACATATTTGTAGGGATGTATACAAATATTTGTATTTTTATTTTATTCATTTTCATCCATAATCATTATTGTTGATATTATTGCTATTTTATTTTCCATAAAAATATACAAAATTGTAGATAAAAAAAATTATTAAATTATATCACAAATGTTTTTTCATATCACAGAGTTTTTTTGTTTGTTTGTTTATTAGGTACTTTGGTATTTATATTGTATTATACTATATTTTTCTATATCGAGTATAGTATGCAAATATCGTACATATATGGCATGGCATAATATATATGCGTATATATGTAACTGTTTTTAGGGTAGTCGTATACACTTAGTAGGAAATTCACTTACCCTGGTCTAGGCCCCATATGATTATACATATTATCGAATGCTCCCATTGGAGGTGGCCCATCTTGTCCCATTTGCGGATGTCCACCCATTGGTGGATACATATGCTGTGGAGGTGGTGGTAGACCGGGTTGTGGCGGTCCTCCATACATATCATGCGGATTCATTGGCCTTATCGGACGTTCTTTCAATTCCATATGCCCCATATATTGTGGTAGCATATTATTATGTTGAGCTGATGATGATGTCAAATTATTTTGATCCATATTCATATCAAACGTATTGCCGTCCATCATGGAAGGATCACGATAGTCACGTCTCCAATCTGCATGTTGTGGTGGCATATTATCACTGCGATGTATTAACAGAGGAGACACCTACAAGTAGAATAAACAAACAAACAAATATATAATAATTCTGATAAAATGATATAAATAATTTTTATTTAATAAATAAATTTAACCTATTGTTCAGCAGTTAAGCCCTAACCAATCGTTAACTGATTATAGTTTGAAATGCGCTTGCTAATTATGATATTTGATTATACATATGAAGAGCCAGTTTGTAATGTCATTCGGTTTACATATATTTATGCCCAAATTGTATAAAACGCTACACGACGAAAAACATACATTTACGATTAGTTGCAGTTGTTGTAACAGAAAAGGAATTCGAAATCACGAATATGTATATATGTTAGTTTTTTAGTTGTTGTTGTCCACTTCGACCGGCTCAAGGAACACGGCAGGCTCCTGGGGGTGGGTGTCCACAGTGTAGTGGGGGTCAAACTGGTAGGTTTTCTGGGGCAGGCGGAAAGATGACGGGTGTCGTGTGGGCTTTGTTGGCACCGCGGACATCGGTCTGGAATGGTATCAGCCAGCCGGTGCATGTAGCAATTCAAATAGGTGCTCCACCCAGACTTTAGCTGAGCCAAAATGCCTCGAGCGGATCTAGAGAGCTGTTGCTCACAGTCTACAATTGGCGGTGAGCGACCAACAAGCACGATGTTATAAGTATGACCTTCGATGGCCGCCTCCACCGTGCATTGATGTAATGAATTCAGGGCCGCCCTATACGTACTAGAGCTTAAATCATCGAGTAGGTGACCCACATGCCCATCAAACGAGTGTAAGCCACCACGGATGCTACGGGGGGGAGCGGCAACAGGCATTAAGTGGTTGTTGGGGTGTGATGGAAGGTGACATGAAAGAAGAAATTGCTGCGAAAGCAGTTCGTTGTGCTCACATACTTTTAGCATTCGCGTTTCTTGATGTAGGTGACCTCTTCGCGCCATCTTATGGTATCCTATGATGATCAACCTGCCGATGGCCTTATAGGTGATGAGCAGCAGGTTTATTCTCAGTTGGAATAGTTCTGCCATCGACAGCCACTGAGAGTACAGTTCTCAGCTCTTTAGTCCAGGTGGTAAAGAGTGTTGCGTTAGATTTCTCAGGTGAGAGTATAAGGCTTCTGTGGCTGAGGAATTGTTGGACATGCACCAAGTACGCGTTGATTTCGCTGCTTATCGCCGAGACGTTGTGTCCTGAAGCAAGGATAGTGCCATCATCAGCATAATAAATAAGTTGTATGCCAGGAGGAAGCACAGGACAGGCAAAAATTGAAGAGGATGGACAACAGCACACTTCCCTGCGGAACCCCCTGCTTTACCTTCCTATACGGAGAATGTTATCCTCTGAATTCCACAAACGATTGTCGATTGACCAAGTAGATGGCTATCCAGCGCTTGACGGAGTTGGGCAGAGATGAGAGAAGGATGTCGTCGAGTAGGGTGGCCAGGTTGACCGTGTCAAATACCTTGGACAGGTCGAGTGCCACCAAAACCGAACGCTCGCAGAGACGGGCTTGGTTCAAACCACGTGTGATGTATGAGCCAATGCGAACATTATGTATTTAGTTGTCAAAATGTTCACTTGCCATTGAGATTGAGCTTAGTATATTAGGTATTGTTTGTTGTTTTGCAACAAATTATAAGAAAATGCATTAAGCTGAAGATTCAAACATTAACGAAAGAATGAAAACAGTCGGCCGGGGTTGACCGAATTATACCCTGCACATGTAGATATCTTTAAAAAGTTGACTATTTTGTATGGGAGGAATAATTACGGCCTCTAATACTAATCTACACCTGAAATATGGTTGTATTAGGCAAGGTATGATATTTTGTAAGTTACGTCGATTTTAAAGTTTACGATAATCCCGCGACATTGTATGGGAGCTACATTAAGTAGTAGTCGTGATTCGCTGGTTTCTCGCAAGTTTATTACAAACTTCAATATTAAACTTCATGCTAAATATGGTTGTTTTAAACTGAAAACTGCCCAAGTTATGATGGTTTAAACATAAAACAAATGCACTTTTGTATTGAAGCTATATAAGAGAGTGGGGTAGCTTTTCTCTTTCTTGTAAATCTAATTATATTGGCAATGCTAATATACACCTTAAATATAGTTGTCCTACGCTGAATAGTTCGTAACTTATAGTGGTTTAAGTTCTTTTTTTGCATTTCCGCGACTTTGTATGGGAGCCACATTAAGAAGTGGGCGTGGCTTGCTGATTTTATGCCACCATATCAATCTAAGCGTCAAAAGTGTTTGTTTTAGACAGAAGTTTGCCGAAGTTACAGTGGTTTAAAAGAAATTTAAAATGAATTCAGGCACTTTGTATGAGAGCTAACACTAAGCGCTAAATATTATTGGATGGTATTTTAAGTGAGTTATAGCACGGTGTGGGCGTGGCAGCTAACCGCTCATGCCCATTATCAATCCCCTCCGTACCCTTGGATCATAGGTTACTCACGCCAAATTTCGTCAAAATAGCTTGATATTTGCTCAAGTTATCATCCGACCCAGACAGGTGACAAAAAGATGGACAAACATCGTTAAATCGATAGTTTAAGCGAAGCTGATCAGGAATATATATATAGTTTTCTATATCTCCGGAGATTCATTCAAGTGGTCGTAAACATCTGACTGAAATGAATATACCTTGCATATACTTATGCAGGGTATAATATAGATGACGAATGAAAGATTAAGATGAAAAAGAAAATAAAGCAAGTTTTTACAACTATCGAGTGGACTATGCTCCACTATGGTTGTCGTTATTTAGATGTCATTTTTTGACTCTTCCGAATGGCACCTATACAAAATTTAGGTTTTACAAAATTCGCTCTAACAGTTCCCAGTAGTTGCCCCCCGAAACGTAAAATGTACTCCCACCATTTGTAGGCTCGACTACAAAATGTATATCTTTATAAATTACGCGTTCCCAGTACTTCAATAGCACCCCTAGGGGGATGAAACATGACCGACCCCTATTCATTTTTTCTCCATAATATTTCCCGCACACTCAAACCGCTATCTCCATTCCTTAAGAGAGCTCCCATATAAATGATCTTAAAAACACCTGAAAATCAAATAACAAATAACGTTATAGGTGACAAGGAATCGCCTTTAGATGGATGAATTGTAACTCCAACCCCCATTAGTTTCATCTCCTCAATATTTTTTATGAATTTACATATACCACTATGAGGACTGATATGAAAAATTAACAATTAATTAATTAATTAGCTGAAGCACAAGTTTAATATGGCAAAGATTTTTCTTTCGAACCATACCCACCTTTCGGTATGGAACTCGCAATTCTTCCGGCAGTAACAATTTGCCACGAAAGAGCTTCCAAAAGAGCTCTGTGACAAAACTCAGAAAAGGTGATGTCACAAGGATTCTGCTGTTCGGATCCGGCCAATATAAGTAGGTTTCTTCTAATGCTGTCCAAAATTTAACACGCACAACAGTACTGGAAGAGAAGCTCCCCCAAAGGTCCCTTCGGAGCCCATAATTGCCACATAAGAAAACATGAAAATTGCAGAAAAAACTCCATAGCTTCCCAAGAATCGCCTCTAAATGCCTAAAATGCAAAAGTTGTCCCCCATTAGTTTTATCTCTTCACTATTCTTCCTAAACACACTTATCCTCTATCTTCGAGGAAACGCTTCTGGCGGAATAAAATGTAAGGCCGTTCGCTTTTCCTCACCAACCTTTCTCCTGAGCATACTTATTTGATGTCACCACTCTTTCGGGTTTATTTTTCAAGATACATTCCTTTTAAGTCAATACTGCGAGTCCAACGATCTTCTACCTTGTTTATCCCGTCCAAAAAGTAGTCCTTCGAAAGTTCTTCAAAATAGGCCTCAGTTTTAGCTGTGAGTTCCTCATTTGAGTAGAATCGCTTACCAGGGAATCATCACTTCAGGTTTGAAAACAGGTAGTAGTCGCTAGAGCCAGGCCTGGGAAATACGGTGGCTGAGGTACCAGTTTAAGACCGATTTCGTGCAATTTTACTTACGGATCGTCGTGATGAAGAGCAAACGCGGCATCCATCACGCGCAGAGCTTATTCATACCCAAATTGTCATGGATGATATTGAACACACTCTCATACGACATCATGACCCCAGCTAGCTTCCTCAACATAATGTTATGGATTTTGGGGACGTAGGACATCGTTTTCTGTTTTGAACGTTCAGATCATTCAGCGCCATCGGTGCTTATACGACCACAACGAAAGTCAGAAAACCACCTTTGAATGTTGTTGTTGTTGTATTCTGCTGTGGTGAATGGACCGTGGTCGAGTGCTTCCGGAACGTAGACTCGTCCATTTTTTGGAAGCACCACTTTTGAATCATGATCAACAGTGCAGAGTACGGATGCCATTTTGACAGACGTCTAATGTAAGATAAATCTTATGAATGATTCATATTAGTGCTTACTAACGCCACCTCTTAGGATTATGTCAAACTTTTCGCTCCATTTGGTTTGATAGATTGTTCCATTACGAAAGTGTAATATCTGATTGATTCATACGTGATAACAGAAAATTATTGAACTGTTCCAATATTCACGGGTTCGTTAGAAAGTAAAAATTTTAAAGACAATTCATTCCTGTATGCCTCTATTTACATGAAAAACACTTTCAATTCTCTTTTGATGCTTTGTTCGCTATTACACGAGCAAAAATGTTTCTCGGCGACATGTGAACTCGTTTGTATGTTTTCTTAATATTTGATATTACGAATGAGAAGCACAAAGCGTGTCGCATGTACGACAAACAAAAACGCCTCTCTCTCTCTCTACACACCTGCCGGCAAGAATTTGCAATTTTTCCGACAGTAACAATTTGCCAAAACTGCTTCTTAAAAAGAGCTCTGTAACAAAACTAAGTTAAAGTGATGTCAAAAGAGGTCTGCCGTTCAGAACCGGCAATATAAGTAGGTCCCTTCTCATGCTATCCAAATTTAACACTCACAACAGTATTGGATGAGAAGCTCCGGGGTATCACAATGGGCCTTTCTGACCTAAGTGTGTCCTCTCAGAGAGAGAGAGAGCAGCTACATAACCTAACCTAACAAAACTATTAATATAGAGCCTAGAATTTGAGTGGCAACATTTGCATTTTGACTTTTTGCTTTATTTGCTTTATTCACATTTTTAAGTTTCAGTTAGCCTTAATATTTTTCAATCTGATAAAGAATTTTTTATAAGAATCATCAATAATTTGGCCTCAAACTGGCCTTGAGAATAATTTCTTCTTGCACCGGCTTGATAAAACCTTTGAAATTATTCTGTTTTTCTATATAATTAAAAAAAATATACATTTCAAATAAATATTTCAACTGTTGTGGCCGCAATCACCGATCAATCTCTCATAGATAAGCACAAGGCTACAAGGCTAGATTAGTCAAAACATTAGGTCTCCGTTGCGTTTCATTATAATTTTGATAGAAGATTTAGCAGCCCTAACTACCAAACATTTTCACTGCAAAACAAGCTTCTTTCATTCTTTAACGACGAGTCCCAACGAGCCCACCGCTTTATACAATCAACAGCTGCTAACAAGAATATAACTAAAAAGCTTAAACTATACTGCCTAAAAACTAAAACTAATAACGAAGTATTTAATTCAAATAGAATAAAATAGTGGTTTTTAAGGCATAAGAAGAAATGTGATAATCAACATATGAATAATTGTTATTAAAGTCGTTGCACATGATACTATCAGGATCAAACATGGAATAATTATTTTTACACATTATTAACTTTAATGAGTTAAAGTATCTTGAGGGACGACCAGGTACATATAAATTCAGCTCATTTAGTAAAAAAGGAAATTCACTTTCACCATTAAGTAGCTTTGTGACGAAACAAATATTTAACATCTCTCTTCTACTTTCAAGTGTTGGCAGGCTAACAGTTTGAGACGATGTTCATAGGGTGGAAGATTAATTGAAAGATCCCAATTAAAGGTGCGTAAAGCAAAAATTAGAAACTGCTTCTGGACAGATTCCAAATTGCCAATGTAACACCTATGTTGGGGATTCCAAACAGTACAAGCATACTCCAGAATTGGACGAACCAGTGAAATATAAAAAGTTTTAGTTACACACGGTTCATTAAACTCCCTTGACCATCTCTTAATGAAAGCAAGTATGCTCTTCGCCTAATTTCTTTTCTCTAAAATATAAACTCCTTTAAATTTCCCCCCTCTTCTTTCCTATTTAATTTAATTACTTAGAAATATTAATACAAATATTGTATAAACTCTATGGCCCAATAATTTTTGTAGTTTTTGTCTAGCCTGCAAATTACTGAAAACTCAACATATTAATTAATCGTTGAAGCAAAACTCTGCTTTAAACTAAATTCAAAACGAACAAAATTACTTTTCTTAAATCTTACCGGTATATGATTATGTGGTGAACTATCAATTCCTGGTGGTTTCAAATGTTTGGGATTTCGCATATTGTACGAATTATCCGGTAGTAAAGTTCGACGATTTTCACGTTGTGCTGTCGGCATTTTAATAGTGATATTATCTTCAAAGTCCGAATCTGAATCATGATGGCTTTGCGGCTTTGGTTCAATTTCAGTTTTCTGTTGAATTTCGTTGGAATCTGTTTCTATTTCTACTGACTCCTCGGGTTTATCTGATTTCTCTCCATTCGTTTCTGACGGTGTTTGAGTGTTTTCATCTTCATCGGCTTTAGGTGTGTCCTCTTTCTCCTCTTCCTCCTTTGTTTCTACGTGCTCCTCTGTAGCATCCGTTGCTGTAATGGCAGTCGTCTTCTCTTCTGAATCTTCAGTTGGCTTCTTCTCACGTGAATTTGTATCATCATTGGTCACTAAAGTCAAAAGAATACAAAAATTTCGTTTAATTATATTTTACTATATTTCTAGGTTTATAAGTTATTTTACCTTTCTTTATGTGAGTAACTTTGTATCCAGTTTCATTTTTGAAAGCGTTTACACAGTTGCGTAAAAATCTATTCGGTATTAATGAACCAGGCGAACTACCCTTTTCTTTACAATCAGGACATTCGTTGTCTTCAGACTCAAGCAGTGCAGTGCGTACACCTATATGAAGGCAAAATATTTAGAATTTTATTTTTAGTATGATATAAAGAATAAAAAACCAAGCATCTTTACGTACAGTCATCACAGAAAGAACTTCCACAACATGGTATCATCACCGCATCTGTATACAGATCATGACATATACTGCATAAAAGATCATCAGGAATTTCCAATTTCTTCTCTACTGCTGGTGGTTGTGGTAATACTTCATCCTTATCTCTATGAAAATATATATATTTTATTTTTTTAATTTCATACTTTCTTCTTCACTACCCTTCTAGCTTACCCTTCTTTCTTCTCTCTAAAGGATCTTGGTATACCAGTATTACGCTTTATTTCTATATGCTCTTTAGCAACATTAAATGGACAATTCTTTATCCAGTGTCCACCCTTTTTACATTTGTTACACACGTATGTCGGGGGCACCTCTCCGGTCTGTGTTTGACCTCTAATTCTCTGATAACTAATAACAAAAACATATAAATGAAAAACAAAAATTAAACATATAAATACTCATTACCTTTTAGGATCGTAATCGACAGTACTTTGAAGCATCATCGCTTGGATTTTGTCCTCTTCACTGCCTTGCATTTTTGACAGATCGAAGCCGGCACCATCAACTTTAGCTGTACTTCGTGTAGGTGTTGGCTTATCGGCCTGTGGATCCCATGATTTCTTTGCATGATGCGCCAATGGAATACGGGCTATGACCAATGATGTATTTTTTGGTATTACACAGGAATCATCATTATATTCTGTTGACGAATTGCACATATTTGAAAACAGGCACACATGAAAATTAATAGGGCGATATCGCTCGCGACCATACCAGCGCACTTACCTTCTTTTGTTTGCGCGTTTGTTATTTGCAAATCAAAATCAGAAATTTTACCTAAACGTTTTTGTCGTATTATTGCTTTCTTTAGATCGCCCACTGATATGTGAAGCCCATCAAACGTGATCGTATCGAAATCAAGAGCACTTTTAAATTTATAATGCACAGACATTACTGCAGTCTATTTTTATTAGGTCATATGCTACACTATAATTTTCGAATTGTCTTTATTATCAATTACACTTTTTCACTCTATTGTTTGTAGCCAGAAAATAATTTTTCGATTTACATGCGCTCATTATATATGTATACACATATTACACCATTGAACTGTAGCGACCATCTTACCCAATTTTGCAAGAAAAGAAAAGCACTACGTCAAATTAATAACCTTCACTACACAAAGCGTAGTCTCAGCAGGAACAATGCGGAAATGAAACACCAAATGGTGACCAAGTTACAACTGCCGAACAGATTAATTATAATTATCACAAATGAGTATAAATTTTCATACACTAAATGATAATTTCAAATAAATATATCAAACAATAATCAGGCTTAAACGACAAATTCAAATAAGTAAATCAGATAATAATCGCATAAAATATAAATTATACTTATTTTCCGCCCGTTACATTTTATACAACAGATACTTCGGTGCCAAACATAGTGTCTTTATTACAGGTCACGTAATTACCGATTGTTGTATTTGTAATTGAATTTTAGAAAAAAGTTTCTGACAGTTGACGCACTGCTTTGGATATTTTTCGCTTTGTTTATATTTATTTCTTACATTCTTTTTGATTTAAAAGCTATTTGACGATTCCAAACCACTTTCCATCACGAAAATTATATTTCATAAACTCTTTTTGTTAATTTTCAAACAATTTTACTTATTTTTTTTCATGATAAGTACTACTAATTATCGCACTCGATCAGTACTTTTTTAGAACCAAACAAACATGACGCTAAAAGTGACAAGATTCCAGACATATTTTTTTACATTTATTGCGTGACCTCCTGTACCTGGACTATGGGTGCTAAATATCAAATCAATCAATATCAAGGTGCATTTAACAAGTTGATTTCACTAGATCAACCATTTCATTTCCACGTGGCTCAGCATAATAGCCTAGACAGACGGCAGCCTAATACCGGATTACCGGCGCACTTAATCCGAATAAAATATTAACCTGACAGACTGCAGTATTGCGGATTAACTAAACGGCTGATTGCTGTTTTATTAGGACTGCTCACTTACATTACTATCACTATCAATCTCTGTCATCTATCACTCCCGATATGAGAAAATCTACAAGAAGTACGTGAACTGAAAACTATCAGAAACTTGTAAATTTACATTCACCATTCATAATTGACAGCTGGATTTATTTGTTCGCCAACACTTTTCATGTTGAAAACTGTTAACAATTGTTAAAAGTTTTTCGTTAGCGAACACACCTAATATTTTGTAAAATGGATGGAGAAAAATTCACAATAGACAATTTTCAGCAGTGTTGCCATCGCAAAATGCCCTAATCCTCTTTTATTTTGAGAATGAACTCATAGAGTTTATGCGGATTAGCTGCAGTTAATGCCCGAGTTAATTCGAATTAACTCCGTAACCCGGAATTAGGCTGCCGTCTATCTAGGCTATTACCAAAGCTAACTTTCGTTCAATACTCAATAAAAGCCACTACCCACCTTTACTATACACAATAAAACAATAGAAAACCACATAGATACCAAATTTCAATTAAAATTTATATTGTTTATTTCAACTGCGAATACAAATTAAGTATAGAACGTTTTTTTGTTTTTATTTTTATTATAATGCTTATTTATTGACGATCGGTGGCGCGCAGTTTTTCTTCAACAGCCTCTCGCGAAGCCTCAGAAAGATCGGTTGCTTGAATGTACTTCTGTACACCAACTAATGACTTTTTCAATGCATCAAATGAGCTAGAGTACAACATCTTCTTCTTAACCTGTAAATTTAACAAAACAAAAATATATTACTATTTAGAAGTTTCAATTACGATTATTATCACTTTACCTTAGCAGTATCTGGACACCACGACATAAGGAAGAGTTTTTGCTTCTTGGAACTTTCAGATGTTCCTTGACACTGATGCATATATTCAAAATCAAACAGTCCATACCTGCAAACATTTCAAAATTAATTTAAGAAAATTACTTTTTGTTTTATTCGAATATATAGAAATTAATGTATTAACAAACCGGCATTCTCCAGGACCACATTTTTGAATATCTTCAAGGAATTGGTCGTACTCGGCATTACGATCTCCGACTGTCTCTACATCAATTTGTTTTTCATCTCTAATGTAAAATATTACATAACGATGCTTTTTGTCCTTCTTAATTTCTTCGTAAGTAGTCTTACACACATCTGATACAGTTACTCCAGAAGCCTGTAAATGTATACATAATAATGTCAATTATATGTACATATCGTATATTGAGATCGTTTGAAGTCGGATACTTATGGACTAAATTATGGAATGAGAACATATAATCTTTTATTCTTATGAAAAAGTTCTCATCTACAATTATTATAAGCCTTGCCTTATAGCCTAGACAGACGGCAGCCTAATTCCGGATCACCGAGTTAATTAAATTAACTCGGGCATTAACTGCAGCTAATCCGCATGAACTCTGAGTTAATTTTCAAAATAAAAGAGGATTAGGGCATTTTGCGATGGCAACACTGCTGAAAATTGTCTATTGTGAATTTTTCTCCATCCATTTTACAAAATATTTGGCGTGTTCGCTAACTAAAACCTTTCAACAATTGTTAACAGTTTTCAACATGAAAAGTGTTGGCGAACAAATAAATCCTGCTGTGAATTACGAACGGTGAATGTCAATTTACAAGTTTCTGATAGTTTTCAGTTCACGTACTTCTTGTAGATTTTCTCATATCGAGAGTGATAGATGACAGAAATTGATAGTGATAGTAATGTAAGTGGACAGACCTAATAAAACAGCAATTAGCCGTTTAGTTAATCCGCAATACTGCCGTCGGTCAGGTTATTATTTTATTCGGATTAAGTGCGCCGGTAATCCGGAATTAGGCTGCCGTCTGTCTAGGCTATTATGGTGCGATTAGTCAACACCCATGGGTATGTTATAGCCTAGACAGACGGCAGCCTAATTCCGGATTACCGGCGCACTTAATCCGAATAAAATAATAACCTGACAGACGGCAGACTAAACAGCTGATTGCTGTTTTATTAGGTCTGTCCACTTACATTACTATCACAATCAATTTCTGTCGTCTATCACTCTCGATATGAGAAAATCTACAAGAAGTAAGTGAACTGAAAACTATCAGAAACTTGTAAATTGACTTTCACCGTTCGTAATTGACAGCTGGATTTATTTGTTCGCCAACACTTTTCATGTGGAAAACTGTTAATTGTTGAAAATTTTTTAATAGCGAACACACCTAATATTTTGTAAAATGGTTGGAGAAAAATTCACAATAGACAATTTTCAGCAGTGTTGCCATAGTAAATTGTCCTAATCCTCTTTTATTTTGAGAATTAACACAGAGTTTATGCGGATTAGCTGCAGTTAATGCCCGAGTTAATTCGAATTAACTCGGTAATCCGGAATTAGGCTGCCGTCTGTCTAGGCTATTACCTCAAATCCCATTCCCATTAAAGGCGTACCGTCTTTTGGATTGTAAACATTTTCTTTCAATGAAAATTAATTTCTGGTAAAAATAGTAAAAAATCGCTTCGATAATTTCATTATATAACTATTTGCAACGTCTGAATAGGAAAAAAACATTTGCAGAAATGTATAATGTAAAAATTGATTACTTCGTACGATTTGACAGATTTATTTTCTCCTATTTTTGAATCACTTGAAAACATCACTTTATTAGCAGATGTTTATTTTGATTATATACGATATTTATTATAAAAATCATGCTGAGATTCGCTTTGTTTGGATAGAAGAGACATTGTGCCATAAACGTGACGTGAAATAATGTAAGAAAATGATATGTTCGATCACAGTTGATTTCTTCCACAAAAAATATAAAAAACATTAATAACAGCATGTCACAAAGCAATACTAAAATGGAATATACTCTTCATGTGATAGTGTAGGTTGCAAGTCTCGTTGATTACAACCCGAAACCGAATTTGAAATTTCCGAACTTAAAATTTTAGATTTAGCGTTATTGATTCATTTTTTTATGGGTTTGAGGTACAGCGAAAATTTGAGTTTTAGAATTCTTCTTAACCTGGTTCGTATTGTACTCGAAGAGACCTATAACCTCACTGTGAAGAGTACATACTGTGTAATGTTAAGTCACCGAGTATAACATAACCTACAAGGTAATGCGTCCTTCCTACAAACAGATATGAGATACAATGATACCGAGCAACTTCAAGGCCACAATAATTCCATTCGATGTTAGTTCAGTACGAGTTAAAACAAGTCATCAATTCGAGAGTCAATTAGACCAGAAAAGTGACAATCAGTAATGCTTTTATATTCCATAAATAAGATTCGAACATAATAATTTTCCTTTAGTTACTTAGCAAGGCTGGTGTCATATATGGTTGATTGTGAAATTTGTAAACGAAATAAAAACAAAAAAGAAGCAATTCTGCAGGATCTGTGGTAAAAATATTCGTTTATTTAAAATAACTTTTTATTTGTCCTTGCTTTATTTTGCTTAGTTTTGTTTATATTTGTAATAATTTGACGTGTAGTTGAAAATTCACAAGCACATTGCAGCATTAATAATAGTGCTGTTTTTTTACTTTGCAACCCTATAACTCAAGTCGCTTAAAATATAAGCGAGTTCAATGGAACTCGCAAGCTCGCTTATTTTTGTTGTTGCTTTGCGTGCAATTCGATAATCTATGGATGTCTCGTTAATTTCATTGTGACAGTTTTTACTTCACACCTATTGTACAAGAGAATACACAATTTGAAACAATACTAATAGCCTAGACAGACGGCAGCCTAATTCCGGATTAACGAGTTAATTCGAATTAACTCGGGCATTAACTGCAGCTAATCCGCATTAACTCTATTAATTAATTCTCAAAATAAAAGAGGATTAGGGCAATTTGCAATGGCAACATTGCTGAAACTTTTATATTGTGAATTTTACTCGATCCATTTTACAAAATATTAGGTGTGTTCGCAAAAAACTTTCAATTGTTAATTAACAGTATTCAACATGAAAAGCGTTGGCGAACAAATAAATCCAGCTGTCAATTACGAACTGTGATTGTCAATTTACAAGTTTCTGATAGTTTCCAGTTCACGTACTTCTTGTAGATTTTCTCATATCGAGAGTGACAGATGACAGAAATTGATAGTGATAGTAATGTAAGTGAGCAGACCTAATAAAACAGCAATCAGCCGTTTAGTTAATCCGAAATACTGCCGTCTGTCAGGTTAATATTTTATTCGGATTAAGTGCGTCGGTAATCCGGATTAACGCTGCCGGTTGTCTAGGCTATAAGAGAATAATGTGACTTGCCTATAAAGTTGATTGTTTAACTACTTGCGCACCAGTCTACTGTGTAAACATTCAAATAAAAACGAAATTGATCTAGTGCAACCTCCTTATTGGTACACCTAGGTTTTAAGATTCAACAATGCTTAAAAATAATTGGGGGACATTTGATTTTATTTAACAACTGTTTTTACATAGCATAGCGTAGTAGTAAACGTTTTTAATCTTCCGTTTTTGCAGAGATATTATTAACGCTATCCAATTGGGTTTCTGAGACACTGATGTTGAATCGATTGTTGACCGACGACCACATATATTTGGGCATTTAAAAGAGAATTGATATAGTTTCATACATCATATGTGTAGCATTCTCTAGAGGCGGCACTTACTGAGCGTAGGGTACCAAACAGACACAAGCAACAGTGTGGGTAGAGAAATATGAAATTATAAATAGAAATTATATGCTATACATACACATTCTACATAAAGAAACATAAAGCGAAAAAACCATAATTACGAATATAACTGCTTCTGATGCCTATTTCTAATATTTTCATACATATAAAAAATATAATTTTAATTTTGGTAACCTACGGGGGGGAAAAATCGTGGCTATAGTCCGATTTTCTCATTTTGACATTGACATTGTTCTCCATTACTTCAAATTACTTTTTCATTGGTATGAAAAGGTCAGCAGAACGTATGTAAAAAAAATAAAAAAATAAATATGTGGCACTTAAAGCCCCAAAGGACTCATTGGCCGAGCTTCTCTTCCATTACTGTTGTGCGTCTTAAATTTGGACAGTATTAGAAGGGACCTACTTATTTTAGCCGGTTCCGAACGGCAGAACACTTGTGACATCACTTTTTCTGAGCTTTGTCACAGAGTTCTTTAAGAAGCTTTTTCATGGCAAGTTGTTACTGTCGGAAGAATTGCCAATTGCTTGCCGACAGGTGGGTACCATTCGAAAGAAAAATCTATTCGATATTAAATTTGTTATGCATCAGCCGGGGATTGAACCCACGACCTACAGATCAGAAGGCGAACACACTAACCACTGAGCTACGGCACTACGGTAGAACGTATGTATGTTAATTAAAACTAAACCTCCGTAGTTGATAGTGCAAACAAAAAAAGTTCATTGACTTTTAATATGACTATGACATTGTCACAAATACGGCACACAAATTTATAGGTTAAATATGAAGATTTTTAACGTAAAATTGCAAAAATCAGATTAAGACACGACTTGCAGGGCAATCTAAGCGTACAAACAATTAATTGCATATAAAATACAAATGGCGTCAATGAAATAATTTATAACTATATAAATATATGAGTAATTTACGATTGACCATATATGTCCATACGTATGAATATGAATAGTAAATAAGGCGCTTTATTTACTTACACAATCATACAAATATACAAACTACATATGAAAGTGATGCCACGTTTTCGTTAACGTTAAACGAAATAGTCATTACACATTGAAAATATATGCATGTAGTGAAACACTCATGTAGAGCGTACGTATTTCACTTTCAACTAGTCCATGATGTTACTCATTGTCACAAAAAGCCACAGCCGCATGCTATAAATTAATATGTTTTCTTTTATCCAACTGCCTCTTGCGGAAAATCAGCATTTTAGTGGCTTTAAAATAGCCCACACTAACATCTATCCATACAAGACGACAATATGTGTGGCAAGCAAACAAGCAGTGAGTCACGAAAATAAAATAAAAATCATGTAGATTTCATTAAAAGCGACAGCAGCAGCAGCCCCCATAGATGCTTCATATATAGATATGTTTTTCATCTACACAATGACTTTTTCTCATTTTTTACATGCCTCCTCCTTCCAATGGTAAAAGCATATCACTTGCATATAAACGGCTTTTATATATTACATTGTATTTAAACTTCAAAATTAAATAAAGCAGTTTATCTATCTAATAATTTTTCTGTATTGTAGATAGTTAATGAACATACTAGATCCAGCAGTAAGGTCGATGAATCACACACTTTATGTTACTAACGCCGTGATTGTCATTATAAGCAGGTATAAATGTTTTTTTTTTGCACAAGCACGTAGACACAGCATAATTTAATGGAAAAAAGAAAATAATTTCCAATTGCACAAGTTCCCTCTGCGCACATCGGCTTTTATCCGCTTCTCATATGTATGCACATAGGAGAGTGTAACTCGTCACAACGATATAGTCGCAATGCCGGTTGAAAATCTGCATATTAGAATTGAATGCGAATTCAAAATAATTGCTTTTTATAGAAACAATATGAAATTAACAACTTTTAAAAACATTCGCCATATTCTGTAATTGACACTTCAGGCTGAAGAAAATTACATATTGCAAAAATGCAATTGAAGGTAGACATCTTATCCGTAAAACAAAAAAAAGAATCACCAGACGCATGTGTTAGCAGTGTACGGTAAAATATTAATATACACAATCTGAATTTGTCTGCAATGTTTCTCCAAATGAAATAGATGGCACTATAATTTCTTTTTTCTCCATATATCTCAAAAATATGTAATATCAAATTTCATTCAAGCACAACCAAATCATTAAATCGCCATAAAATAAAAAAATATTTCTTACGAATTATAAATAAATTCATCACTATTGTACTTAAATTAAGAAAAATGTTTAAAAGTAATTATTAACATACCATATCGTCTTAATTCGATGAATAATAAAATAAAAAATCTTGAAAGCACACAACAGCTCTATTAATCAGACAGCGGAACACGTACAATGTACATACAAAAACCTAATGGCATATATGGACGAAATCTCCATATCTATCAGTTACCATTTTCTTCTTTGCGAAAGGGTGTATCCATTTCATTCTCTCCCGTTTCTTGTATGATGAACAGTGTTGCCAGAAGCATTTGAAAACGTTTCGCAAAATTCGTACTTTTCATTCATTTCACTTTCCATATATTTACTACTAACGTAATTTAATATCCTATGTAATGTAAAATCCCTGGCCGAGGAGGCATTGTCAAACTAAAGTTAACTTCAAAACTTTCATATTTATATTAGAAATGAGTCAAAAACAAAGCAGCACCTTCTTATTCGTCGGTTAAAGACATATAAAATAATGGTGTAGTGTAATATTAAATAAAAAATTCTTTATTCGAAAAAATATCTTATTTCAATTAACAGTAAACATAAGCACAAGCTGTATATCTGTCGCTATACGCGTCACGTACTACAAGCTTCTATATGTTCTCTTAATTATTTCGATGAATACACTTCCAAAACGATTTAGTATTGTATATTAAATGAAATTTATTTTAAATATTAACACATTTTATTAATTTTTTCTTTTTGAAATATTTTTGTTTAATAGTCCTTTAAATATAAACCTTCTGATAAGTTTTACGAAAATTTGTTTTTGATGTTTTCGAGAAAGTATAAATTTAGGCAAAATGTAAACAAATCCTTAAAAACAGATATTAAGACTGGGTACATTGTGTTTGAATGAGTTTTCAGTAAACTTTAGCTATCCTATTTTACTCGAAATGTGGCATACGAACTAAAAAATATAATTCGAAGACGTGATCTTTTTGTAAACCCTATTAAATACCAAATGCGCAAATATACGATTTTACTGTCACCTGGTAACGCTATGAAAGTACAAATATATTCTTATCGATAAATTACGAACAATATTTTTATAAATCGAATCAGGGCTGCAATATTTATTGTAATATTAATATCTTATTAGTGATGTCTGTTGTCATTAATAGTATGTTTACACATACGAGATTATCACTCAAATCAAGTTTCAAAATATTTCCTATATGAAATTTCTACCACCATCATTTAGGAATTTATGCAAATCCTGATAACCTTTTTAGATTTTCCTCTATACAACTCGGTTTTTTATCGATTATTTCGTGAAGTAGGGAGTAAAATCAAAGCTTGCGTTGATTTGACGTTTAGTTTTGACATCCATCAATCCCTTATGTCGTGGATATTGTAACGAGTATCGATAGTTGATTACTCATCACTATTGTGACTGACACTATTGGCAGCATCGAAACGAATGTCAACAAAAAGAAATAAGCGATAACCAGAACAAGCCAACGAGAAAGGAAGAGAAGAACGAGAAGGAAGATTCTGGGGTGTTGCCAACAGAGTATAAATAGAGCCAGTGTTAAGAAGGAAAATCAATCTAATTCCGAATGTGATTGCGAAAACATTGATATAGAGGCAAAAGTTGCAAGTACATTTAAGTGTTATAGTAAATAGCTGATTGTAAACAGTGTTGATTGTAAATAGAGATTATTAAATAAATTGTTGCTGTATATAGTTGTATAAAATAAGTGTTGCAGTGATTATTAACAGAATCCAGTGATCGAACTAGGTAATTCAAATAGAATTAAACGTTCACAGAATAAAAACGTAACAATATATTACGATTCAATTGAACTCCAATCATGGCGTTCATTTTGTGTTTCAGCAATTTAGAATGTTGGGTGGTTACACATGATTGCTGAGACAGAGGTGTAATATTTTATCAAATTAATTGTGCCGCATTAAATTTAAATTAATTTCATAATGGATACCGCGCTGAATGATTTGATAGAAACAGCAACCATATATGCTGAGAATGTGTATTTTTGGAACTATAATCATAGAAGTGTACTGGGAAAAATAATTGAGTTAATCGAAAAAACGGCAAAAAAGAAAGTGAGATAAAAAATGGCAAAAAAGATGTACAACGACAACATAACGACATCCGAGCCTTCAAAAATACATAAGGATGACCGATGCGAAATTACAGATCACCCTGTGTCTCATTGAAAAGGATATAAAAAAAAAGTGAAACGCCAGTTGGAAATGCAATACCGCCAGATCAACATCTGGCAGTGCTGGTGTCAATAGTTGTCAACTCTTTCCTATATTGGCTTCAAAGGGCTGAAATTTTGCGAGGATATCATGTTTTCCTATATCGCCAGCAATTTTAGACAATTGCTGTTGCATTGCATGTAGGACCTGTTTTCATTTTTCCCGATTAGAATAACTTGGATTTCCCACAAGCGTTCTTTAATTTTTAGCAGAGTAATAAGTTCTTCAGTGAGAGGTCTGCTCCACGAAAACACCATTTCTAAATAAAATAATAATTTTAAAGCTATACAATTTCTTTGCTTAACGAGAAAATTCTCTCAATCAGTACATACTCAGAATATAAAACAAACGCGAATACCTTTTTTAAAGGGAATTTATATAATTATTTTTTAAAATTTAATAAACCTTCGTAGTTGTCAACATAATAAACATATCTGTAGGCAATTCCCGTAAAGCAGTGTTGCATTATTTATAATTTTTTTTCTTACATTTTCTTTTTCTCTATATAAATTGTATATGGCAATACTGATCAAATTGGTCTGATTGGTGTCGAGAACAGCAATCAGAACTGATTGACATGCATATGATCATTTTTAGAGTTCATTTTTCATTTTGTATTGAAACCAACAACAAAAATTTTTTTAATTAGCGTTCAATTGATTGGTAATACAACCACGGCATTAAGAATTAAATCTTACTGTGTAAACGGGTGGATTCGTAAATTTCCGTAATATAGTTGTGGTAATCTCTATGTGTAAACGTACTATTAGATTATCTTAGAATTAAAATTGGGCTTTTGGTGATCATATTTTGCGTTCGAAACACGCTGTATTCACGTTTTTATAAAAATATACGTAAATGGTTCACTTATTGGGCTCTTTGCTTATACTTATTACATAGAGTTAAAGTATTTAAAATCTCCTTAACCTAATTTTAAAATTAATATGTGTATGAGTGTGGCACACTGACCTAAAATTAGTATGCAATTTGAAACTGAAATTCCTCTGATGTCGATTATATCGGCTTTATGTTATCAAAATTGGAATGAATTCTAAAACGCTAAAATTTCGTTTTACTTTCGCTATACGTACCCAAAAATTTTTTTATTTTTTATAATCAATATAATGTTAAAATAATTAACTATTATAATTATTAGAATTATTAAAAATTTTTATTGTGATCAATAAATGTAATCATCATAAAACTACTCTTTTGGATTGCCTCACCTTTACAATAGATGCAAAACGTAACTCTATAGGTATATTATGCTTCGTTTACAATAGGGCGAGCTGCAGGGCGATGTTCGACATTAAGAATGCGGCTGCTGTTAAAAAGATTTCTCTGCCATGTGTTGGAACTCTGTTTAGAATGACAATAGCTGCGTTCTTTTGCACGCGAGTTGCAAAAGAACACTTGCTTATTTATCGAATTGCATGCAAAGCAACAACAAAAATAAGCGACGTCGCCTATTTTAAGCGAGTTCAATTGAACTTATATTTTAAGTGACCTAAGTTATAGGGTTGCAAAGTAAAAAAACAGCACTATTGTGAATTGGCTACTGGAATGTGCTTGGAAAATTTCAACCACATGTCAAATTATTGTAAATATAGCAAAATAATAAGCAAAATAAAGCAAGTGCAAATAAAAATTTACTTTAAATAAACGTATATATTTACCACAGATTCCGCAGAATTGCTTCTTTTTTGTTTTTATTTCATTTACAGATTTCACGAACAACCATATATGCCACACATGTATTTTCGACAACAACAATTGGCATGCATTGCCATTCCTTTGTGTAGCGGCAGAGCAATAGCAGAGAAAGGAATGAAATTACTACTAGGGGGTTTGCATTCTACTTTTCTTTTTACATTGAATTTCAATAAGTAATATTATATTGTTGATATTTCTGATTGTCTGATATAAGACATCGGGTGGTTCGATAAAACCTATCACACAAAAGAATAGACAGCACACGCATGTCAATTGTTATTGTCGAAAACACATACTTACGTACATTTTTCCGCATATATGTCAACCACGTGACTCTATTCTTTTTTGTGACGACAGAGCAAAAGCAGAGAAAACAACAAAGGAATGAAATTACTATAAGGAGCAACAACAACGTATTTGCATTCTACTTTTCTATTCCTTTACATTGAATTTCAACAAGTGATAGTACTTGCTGATATTTCTAATTGCTGCTTCAATCAAACGATGCTTTATGCCTTGCTTTTTTATCAAAATTACTGAAAATTTATAAAATTTATTATTATGATAATGATCATATTTGATAAACACTTTATATATAAAAATAAAAATAAATATGTGGCACTTAAAACCCCAAAGGGCTCATTGGCCGACCTTCTCTTCCATTACTGTTGTGCGTCTTAAATTTGGACAGTATTAGAAGGGACCTACTTATTTTAGCCGGTTCCGAACGGCAGAACACTTGTGACATCACTTTTTCTGAGCTTTGTCACAGAGTTCTTTAAGAAACTTTTACATGGCAAGTTGTTACTGTCGGAAGAATTGGCAATTGCTTGCCGACAGGTGGGTACCATTCGAAAGAAAAATCTTATCGATATTAAATTTGTTATGCATCAGCCTGGGATCGAACCACGACCTACAGATCAGAAGGCGAACACACTAACCACTGAGCTACGGCACTATGCTATGTTAACTTGCAGCATTTTAACTTACAGCATTGCTCTCTTCAAAATCTCTGTATACTACAACCCTGTAAAGTGACCCTGGTATTGTAATCAGTGAAAAACTCAAAAGCCGTAGTATTACTCCTTTACGATTAAAAGTGCTCTGGTTAATATTCGTGTACAACATCAGCTTCTTTTTGTTTTTTTGTTGTCTTGTGAAGTTGTATTTTCCAAATCCAAGAAACAAGAACAAAAAACTAAGATGACGGCAAATATCATCACTTGTAAGATTATTTTAACTGTAGCAATTTTGTTAACATGCTTCTGAGTCTTTTAAATTTCTATTGTAGCCGCATTCTTTTGCACGCTAGTTGCAAAAGAACACTGACTTATTTGCCGAACTGCATGCAAAGCAACAACAAAAATAAGCGACATCGTCTATTTTAACCGAGTTGAATTGAACTGGCTTATACTTTAATCGACCTGAGTTATAGTGTTGGAAAGTAAAAAAACAGCACTATTGTGAATAGACTATTGGAATATGCTTGGAAATTTCAACAACACGTCAAATTATTGTAAATATAAACAAAAATAAGAAAAATAAAGCAAGTGCAAATCAAAATTTATTTTAAATAAACGAATATATTTACCACAGATTCCGCAGAATTGTTTCTTTTTTGTTTTTATTTCATTTATAAATTTCACGAACAACCATATATATCACCAGCGTTGCTAAGTAATTAAAGGGAAAATATATTCAAGTAAAAGGGAAATTAAATGCGAGTTGGTGTTCTTTTGCAACTCGGTTACAAAAGAATGCAGCTTGTATGTAAGCTTACTCCAAGCATTATTGTGGGATGCTTAGTCAATTGTTTATGGATGGTTGGTTATTCATCTCTAATTGTAAATGGTACAAATAATGGTAGCATCGAAACGAATGTCAACAAAAAGAAATAGGCGATAACGAGAAGAAGCCAACAAGAAGGAAAGAGAAGAAATTCGACTACGATAAAGGAAGATTCTAGACTGCTGCCACAGTGTATAAATAGGGCTAGTTGTTATATAATAGAATAGAATTAAACGTTCACAAAATAAAAGCGTAAGAATAATAATAATTGTTGTAATATAAGCGCACTTTTAAGTGCAACCCTGTCACACAAAACACAAACAGTAACACGCAACTTTAATGATTCTACACACGCATAATAGGCATTGAGAAAGACCCGTTACATCTAATTTCTAAAGAATACGTTATGAACCAGACAAGACATACACATTGGCGGCATCGACGATAGGATTCCCACATACAAATTTTGTTCATTTAAAATTAGAATATTGCTGCATTCTTTTGTAATCGAGTTGCGAAAGAACACCAACTCGCATTTAATATCCCTTTTACTTGAATATAATTTCCCTTTAATTACTTAGCAACGCTGGTGATATATATGGTTGTTCGTGAAATTTATAAATGAAATAAAAACAAAAAAGAAACAATTCTGCGGAATCTGTGGTAAATATATTCGTTTATTTAAAATAAATTTTGATTTGCACTTGCTTTATTTTTCTTATTTTTGTTTATATTGTTACGTTTTTATTCTGTGAACGTTTAATTCTATTTGAATTACCTTGTTCGATCACTGGATTCTGTTAATGATAACTGCACCACTTATTTTATACAACTATATACAGCAACAATTTATTTAATAATCTCTATTTACAATCAACACTGTTTACAATCAACTATTTACTATAACACTTAAATGTACTAGCAGCTTTTGCCTCTGTATCAATGTTTTCGCAATCACGTTCGGAATTAGATTGATTTCACTGCTCAACACTGGCTCTATTTATACCCTGTTGGCAACACCCCAGAATCTTCCTTTATCGAGATTCTTCTCTTCCTTTCTCGTTGGCTTGTTCTGGTTATCGCTTATTTCTTTTTGTTGACATTCGTTTCGATGCTGCCAATAGTGTCAGTCACAATAGTGATGAGTAATCAACTATCGATACTCGTTACACTGCCCTCCTCTTAACCTTGTTCGTCCCGAACAAGTTTTTATACTTCCCCTGGATATGGCGCAAGTCGCTCTAAGTGCACTACTTTAAACTTTGCTCTTTTATTCCAGGCCCGTTGAATACGATACACTACGTCATTTATCTTTGCTATAATCTCATATGGTCCTTCCCAATGAGTCTGTAGTTTAGGGGACAGGCCTTTCTTTCGTTGTGGATTATGAAGCATTACAAGCTCTCCTTCATAGAACCCTTTTGAATTTGCTTTCAAGTCATACCTGGCCTTCATCTTATCGCTTATCATCTGCGACCGCTCTCTGATGAACTGATGTACTTCATCCAACTGTTCCCGCTTTTCGCTAGTATAATTACCTTCGGTAGATCTCGTTGGTGTTACAACTCCAAATTTTAAATCAGCTGGCAGTCTTAACTCGTTTCCAAAAATTGCCATTGCCGGTGTAGTAGCCGTCGTATCATGTTGTGCGCATCGATATGCCATGAGGAACATTGGTATATGTACATCCCAGTCTCTTTGGTATTTATCTACGACTTTTCTCAAATATTCCTCCAAGGTACGGTTAAATCGTTCTACCATGCCATCAGATTGTGGATGCAAAGGTGTTGTACGAGTTTTGTATATACCCAGCATACGGCATATCTCTTGGAATACAACTGATTCGAAATTTCGACCTTGGTCTGAGTGTAACTCCATCGGTACACCAAAACGAGTAACCCATTGGTTGACGAATACATCCGCAACTGTACTAGCTTCCTGATTTGGAATGGGGTATACTTCAGGCCATTTACTGAAGTAATCTATAACCACCAGAACATACTTGTTTCCTGCGTTGCTTATTGGAAATGGCCCAGCTATGTCCATAGCAATTCGCTCAAATGGAGCACCCACGGTGTATTGGTGCATCTTACCTCGACTTTTCTTAGTGGGACCTTTGGCCATTGCACATTGCTTACACTTCCTAATCCAATCAGCGACATGGTCATGACATCCAACCCAATAAAATCGTTTCTTTATTTTCTCGACGGTTTTGGTGATTCCCAAATGCCCTCCACTGGAGGCATTGTGATACTCAGCTATCACTTCATTTATTCTCGCCTTGGGTACCACTAGAAGATCATTAGTGATTTTTCCATCCTCACTTTCCCATGCTCGGAATAAACATCCGTCTCGTAAGTGCAGGCTTTGCCACTGCGCCCAGTATGCCTTTGCTATTGGACTCTCATTAGCCATTTCTTGCCAATCTGGTCGTATGCCCTGCTCCTTGTATTCCATAATCTTTACGAGATCTGGGTCGTTCCGCTGATCTTCTTGCACTCGTTCGGTGGTCCATGACTCCTCCGGCAATATATTCGTAAGTCGTACGTCGACAATGTGCTCCTTGCTTTCCACTCGAGAACAATGTTTACATTCCATTTTGCAAGGACGACGAGATAGAGCATCCGCGTTGCCGTGATGTCCTCCTTTACGATGTTCGATGGTAAAATCATAACTCTGCAGCCTTTCAATCCAGCGCGCCAATTGTCCTTCTGGGTTTTTAAATTGCAATAACCACCTTAGCGCTGAGTGGTCAGTTCGTAGATGAAATGACTGACCGTACAAGTATTTATGGAAATACTTTACACATTCCAGTATTGCGAGCAACTCTCTTCGTGTGACACAGTAATTTCTTTCTGGCTTCGACAGGATTTTACTGTAGTATGCTATTACTTTTTCTTGCCCATCTATGATCTGAGAGAGCACACCACCTATTCCATAGCCACTCGCATCTGTGTCCAACACAAACTTTTGAACAGGTACTGGATACGCTAATATTGGTGCTGAACAGAGTTTTTCTTTCAGCTGTTCGAATGCTTTCTGTTGGTCCTCGCCCCACACAAATGGTTTGTTCTTTCTTGTCAACTCATGCAGACTGCTGGCGATGTTTGCAAATCCAGGAACAAATCGTCTATAGTAGGTGCATAAGCCTAGGAAGCTCCTTAGCTCGTGAAGATTCGACGGAATAGGCCATTCTTGAACTGCTACTACTTTCTCCTCGTCGGTATGTACCCCTTCTGTTGTTACTTTATGACCAAGATATTTAACTTCTCGCCTGAAGAGTGAACACTTTTTCATATTCAGTTTAAGCCCTGCTGATTGTATACGCTCAAATACTTCTTTCAACTTTTCCAGGTGGTCGTTAAAATCTTTTCCCATCACAATAATGTCATCGAGGTACACCAAGCACGTTTTCCAGTGTAGTCCTCTGAGTACACGCTCCATCAAACGTTCAAAAGTAGCTGGCGCATTGCATAAGCCAAATGGCATAACTGTAAATTGCCATGGACCATCGCCAATACTGAAAGCTGTTTTCTCTTTGTCTTCCTTACCAAGTTCCACTTGCCAGTAGCCACTTTGCAAATCAAGAGTTGAGAACCACTTCGCACCAGATAGTGTGTCCAGAGTGTCATCGATTCTTGGCAGTGGATAGCTGTCTTTTTTCGTAATATCATTTAGCTTTCTGTAATCCACACAGAATCGAGTACTTCCATCCTTCTTCTTTACCAGCACAACTGGTGAACTCCATGGACTCGCTGATGGTTCAATAACACCTTGTTTCTGCATATCGGAAATCAGCTTAATGGCTTCGTCTCTTTTGGCCAATGGAACTCGTCGTGGTGTTTGACGAATTGGTCTAGAATCACCGGTGTCAATGTGATGCTTCACGATGGTTGTTCGTCCTCCAGTTTTTCCATTTGAAGAAAAGATTGAACTGTACTTCTCCAATAGTTGTAAAGCCTTTTCTTTTTGCTGGTTGGTAAGCACGCCTGCCCATTCTTCCATCTGTGCTTTTATTTCCACTCTGACAGTTCCTGATCTTCCACTTTTTATCGACGAACCCTTTTCGCAGTCTACTATGGCAGTAACTTCCTGGCAATGACCAATCACCATTCCTTTCTTTACAACTGTAGATGTATTAGTTGGATTTAAAATTCGCACCGGTACTATTCCATTTTCTTTAGGTTCTACTAACGTCCTACCAAGTATGATGTTTTTATTCGTTATTTCTTTATCTGCTTCCACCAGCCACAACTTGCCTGTCCCATCATCCACATTCATCTGTGCCCATATCACCGCTTCTGATTTTGCTGGAACCTCTTGGCGTTGACATGCCAGTACTCGTTTGATGTTCCCACTACGCTTGTAACCGATGTTCAATGGTAGTTCGACATTTGCATAACGTAGTATCCGTTGATTCAGATCTAACGTAAATCCGTTGTCAATCATAAAATCAACACCAATTATTACGTCATCGATGATGTCGGCCACAATGAATTCATGTTCCCATGTGCAATTTCCAATAGATACTCGTTTCTTTATCTTGCCCAGAATTTGTGCATCCTCACCCGTTGCTGTACGCAATTTTATTCCCATTAAAGGCTCAAACCTCTTTACCAAATCGCTCTTGATTATAGAATGTGATGCACCAGTGTCCAGGGTTAACATGAATTCCATATTGTCCAATTTTCCATCAATAGTCAAGCTGCTTGGCACACGCTGTAGTTGTGAAATGTGAATGATGGGGCAACCCACTGTTGGAGTCAGTTCACGCCCCGCTGAACTGACTCGATTTAGTTTAACGATGGATTTGTGTTAGTGGAGCGATCACTATCCACCTTATTCTCCTTCTTTTGTCTTCCTGGAGAACTCGATCTTGATCGCTTTCGTCGTAGACGGCAGTCACGCGCCATGTGTCCTGGTTTGTCACAAATGAAGCACTTACCAGTAAATTTGTTTTCGCGTCGACCTGTTGTTCTTCCTTCAGGCTGCACTACAGATTTGAATGCCTGACACACTGCTTCAACCAGATCTGCTGTTTCTGTTTCTAGTTGGCGTACCCGTCGCATTGGTCGACACATCAAACTGGCAGCTTCAAACGTCAATGCGCTACTGACTGTTTCGGCATAAGTATTCCTGGGTGACATGACTAGGGCACGCTTTGTCTCTCCATCACGTATGCCATCTATGAATGCCTCTATTTTTATTTTTTCGACGAACTCTTCCGAATTACCGGAGAACGCTAGATGACATAAGCGCTCAATATCGGAAGCGAATTCCTGAAGACTCTCATTACTCCGTTGTACTCGCGATCTCAATTCCACTCGATGTAATTGACTCTTGTATTCATTTCCATATTTTCGCTGGAGTGTGTCCATCAGTGACTGATAGCTACCACGATCTTTCTCTGGAATCATCTGTAACACCTCGGAAGCATTACCTTTTAATGCGACTATTAAAGCAGCAGTCTTGTCGCTATCATCCCATTGATTCTTCGAAGCTGTTGTCTCGAATTGAAGCTTGAAGATATTGAATGGCGTGCTTCCGTCAAATGTTGGTGACTTTAGTTTGATTGTACTTGAATCTCTAATCACTGATGTGGCTGGTCCATTTATTTTTAGTTGATTGAGTTCGTTCTGTAATTTCTCGAACTTATCTTCCCAGTCGTCGACATGTTCCTTCAGCTTATCATCCAACTCATCCACGTGTTCTTTCAGCTCTGTGACTTTGTCATTAATAGCTCCGGAAATTTCCTGAAATCTAAGTTCAATTCCTTTTTGTAGATTTTCGATGACGTGTTCTTGGCGAGCCGAATGTTCTTGAATTTCCATACGCAAATCACTAATAACGCCCTCTTGGCGAGACGAACCTTCTTGAATTTCCATACGCAATTCACTAATAACGCCCTCTTGTCGAGACGAACTTTCTTGTAACTGTTGCATCATGGTTTTCATGAAATCCATAAGTTGACCACTCGAATCTATTTTGCTCTCTTCCTCAGCGTGCACAACTGCTTGTATATCGGCTTCCTCGAAGAACTCATGTTCTTCTACATTAATTCCCTTAGCCTCCATAGCTTGCATCAGCCTCACCAGCAGTTCTGCCTTTGCACCTGATGACGATAGATTCATCTCTACCAACAGCTTTTTAAGCTGGTCCACTTTTAGTTGGTCAATTTTCACCATCTTTACAGAATCCCACTTCTGACACCAATTGTTACGTTTTTATTCTGTGAACGTTTAATTCTATTTGAATTACCTTGTTCGATCACTGGATTCTGTTAATGATAACTGCAACACTTATTTTATACAACTATATACAGCAACAATTTATTTAATAATCTCTATTTACAATCAACACTGTTTACAATCAACTATTTACTATAACACTTAAATGTACTAGCAGCTTTTGCCTCTGTATCAATGTTTTCGCAATCACGTTCGGAATTAGATTGATTTCACTGCTCAACACTGGCTCTATTTATACTCTGTTGGCAACACCCCAGAATCTTCCTTTATCGAGATTCTTCTCTTCCTTTCTCGTTGGCTTGTTCTGGTTATCGCTTATTTCTTTTTGTTGACATTCGTTTCGATGCTGCCAATAGTGTCAGTCACAATAGTGATGAGTAATCAACTATCGATACTCGTTACAATATTTACAATAATTTGACGTGTTGTTGAAATTTCCAAGCACATTCCAGTAGTATTTATATTCACAATAGTGCTGTTTTTTTACTTTCCAACACTATAACTCAGGTCGATTAAAATATAAGCCAGTTCAATTGAACTCGGTTAAAATAGACGATGTCGCTTATTTTTGTTGTTGCTTTGCATGCAGTTCGGCAAATAAGTCACTGTTCTTTTGCAACTCGCGTGCAAAAGTATGCGGCTATTATAATAAAATATTTATACAATTAATGTAAATAAAATACCTTATATTTTAATAATAAACTATATAACAACAATAATAATTATTTAGCCAAATAAAGCCATTTTGTATACATACAATCACACATCCATACATACATTTATTTTCTAAACTATGACGATAATGACCCGAATGTTAAAAATAGATAACTTTTCACAGAATAATGCAAACTTTTTCAAGCACCCAATATATACAGTATGTCAAGAATAAGTTTACACATTGAAACAAAATTCAAATTTTCAACTTCCTTAGCCAAAAACATGAACTTTTATTTCCATATACACATTTTTTTTTATTAGTTACAGATATTTACAGTATTTATAAAAGATTCATGAAAAAAAATTCCAAGTTCTACGCAAAAGAAAAGAAAAATACAACAAAAAGAAATTTTACTCAATTTTACAAGTGTCAAGAAACTCTTTTCACAACTATTTTTTTAATTCCTTTATGCAACACTTCAACGATTAACGGTACATTTACAGTTATCTATTTGCGTAAACGCGTTGCAGTGACCCGTTCCTATGATTTTGTTTGTTATTTTGTGATTAATTTTTCCACATTTTCCATATTTCCACATCATCTGTTTAAATATTGTGTTTTTAAAATGCCACGCAAAAGATTATCGGCTGAAGTGGTTCAGCTTATATACTACAATCGCCAATTGGGAGAAAATGTGGAGAAGTTATCAGAAATGTTCTCTGTAACACGTAAGACAATTTTTAATGTTTTAAATCTTTCTGAAAATGAGGGTAGATTGAATCCAATGTGTGGAGGTGGCCCAAAGCTTAAAATTACTGATCGGGCAGAGCGCTTAATGATGAGGGAACTGCACAAAAATCCACAAATTTCGACCACATTGCTTGCGGAGAAACTCAAGGAAGAGTGTGGTATAGTGGTTTCCCATGAAACTGTACGACAGGCGATACTGAGAAACAAATACTCATCAAGAGTTGCTCGTAGAAGCCGCTGCTATCAACACAAAATATTGAAAGACGTTTCTCCTTCGCCTCAAGGCTCATTTCTCAACCTGATGAATATTGGGACGACGTAATATTCTGTGACGAAACAAAAATGATGTATTACAACGATGGACCGACCAGAGTGTGGCGCAAGGCATTAACAGCTTTAGAAAATCGACACATAATTCCTACTGTTAAATTTGGAAAAATGTTCATTATGATTTGGGGATGTATCTCAAGCAGAGGAGTAAGAGAATTGGCTTTTATAGAGTCAACCATGGACGGACAACATTATTTAGGCATTTTGAAGCAAACCGCATTTCAATTTTATCAAGATAATGACACAAAGCATAAGGCGAGTAGGGTGCGACTGTGGCTTCTTTATAACTACGGTAAAGTTATGGATACACCAGCCCAAAGTCCAGACCTTAACCCTATTGAAAATCTGTGGGTCTACTTAGAGAAAAAAGTGGCTAAAAGGCAGCCTAAAAACCGTACAGCACTTAAAACTGCTATATTGGAAGAGTGGCAAAATATACCGAGCAATTATGGCCTAAAAAAGTTGGTTTATTTTATGAATAAACGGCTACAATCCGTGATAGATGCTAAAGGTGGCCATACTAAATACTAAATATTTTACTTGATCAAATTTTAACTAATAAATATTATTATTATTATATTTGTGAAAAGAGCTTCTTGACACTTATAAAATTGAGTAAAATTTCTTTTTGTTGTATTTTTCTTTTCTTTTGCGTAGAACTTGCACTTTTTTTCATGAATGTTTTATAAATACTGTAAATATCTGTAACTACTAAAAAAAATTTGTATATGGAAATAAATGTTAATATTTTTGGCTAAGAAAGTTGAAAATTTGAATTTTTTTCAATGTGTAAACTCATTCTTGACATACTGTATATGTATATGTATATGTATATATATATATATATACAGTGGCTCACAGCTTATTTCGTACAGTGTATATATTTTTATGTACATGGCTGTAACATCGAAACTAAAAAACTTATCGATAAGTTTTGAATGTAGATGTCTGTGTATGTGTTTAGTAAACCTAATAAGAAAACGGGGAACCCCAAAAATTTTTCTTTTTGTTATGCAAGAGAGAAAAACTATTGATCAGCTGATTTTCAGCTCAAATTTTATTTCGTACACAAACTTCAATGTAGGTAAGTTTCATTCTGCCGCGCAGTTACAAAGTTTTTTTGAATTGTATGAGTTTTTGGACCTTTTTAACTATTATAACAATTTTTATTATTATTATTTTAAATAGTTAAAGTGCTGTAAATTAAACATTTAGCGTTATGGGTCGTCGTACAACGATGGAACAGCGTAAACTGGTAATTAACCATTTTAGGAAAGGTCAGAGTGTGCGAAAAATTGCTGAAATGACAAATTTAAGTGCCTCAACTGTCCAATACATCATTCAACGCTTCGTTCGCGAAAATCGGTTGGAGAACAAGGGCAGAGAAGCACCTAATAAGATTTTCAACGCTTCAGACGAGCGTTATATTGTACGAAAAATTAAGAAAAATCCAAAGTTATCCGCTCCGAAGTTGGCTGCAGAGGTTCAGCGTGAAATAGGAAAATCATCCAGTGCTGAAACTGTCCGACGTGTGCTGCGCAATCATGACTTGAACGGTCGAGTAGCCCGAAAGAAACCATTCATTTCGAAAATGAATATACAACGCCGACTTGACTTCGCCAAAGAGCATATTATTAATACTCTTGCGTTCTGGAATACCGTTATTTTCGCGGATGAGTCTAAGTATAATATTTTTGGCTCGGACGGAATGTCATATGTTTGGCGTAAAGCGAATACCGAGCTAAACAAGGAGAACCTTAAGCCCACAGTGAAGCATGGTGGCGGTAGCGTGATGGTTTGGGCCTGTATGTCAGCAGCCGGAGTAGGTGAATTGGTTTTTATTGAGGAAACAATGGACAAAATGAAGTACCTCGAGATTCTGAAAAACAATTTACTTCAAAGTGCAGACAAACTGGGTTTGCGGGAAGAATTTCGGTACTACCAAGATAATGACCCAAAACATAAATCTGGGATTGTGCAATCTTGGCTTATTTGGAACTGCCCACACTTGATGTCTCCACCACCACAGTCACCTGACATGAATGTGATTGAAAATCTTTGGTCTATTTTGGACAATAAAATAAGAACACACAAGATTTCTAATAAGCAAGACCTAAAGAAGGTACTGATGGAAGAATGGAAAAAAATCACACCAGACATCACTCAAAAATTGGTGGATTCAATGCCAAATAGACTCCAGGCTGTCATTAACGCTAAGGGATGTCAACTAAATATTAAAATCAACTTACTTTGTTTTTAGTTTGAACTTAAAGAGACTGTACGAAATAAGCTGTGACATGAATTTTCCTATTTTTTTCTTATTTTATTTTTTTATAGTGTCAAACACTAAAATTTTGAAAAAGTAAATTTTGGAAAATAAAAAACAAACCTTCCTTTCTAAAATGGCATTTATATTTTGTTCAAATTTTTGCTATATTAGGAATTACGACTGCAGCAATTTTTAAACTGTCACTGTACGAAATAAGCTGGGAGCCACTGTATATATATATATATATGTATATATATATATGTATATATATATATGTATATATATATGTATATATATATATGTATATATATATATATATATATATATATATATATATATATATATATATATATGTAAAGGGTTATCCATTTCGCGGTTTCAAAAGTTTCGACATCTGTCAAACTGAGTTGTTAAAACAATTTCTTTCTTTTTCAGTTCAAAGTTTGACATTTGCGAAAATGGATCGCTTAACTATCGCACAACGCATTAAAATTGTAAAAACCTACTACAAAAATTGTGATTCTGCCACAGCCACATATCGTGCTTTAACAGGAGATTATGGTTTACATAATCGTCCAACTACGCAAGCAATTGGCAAAATTGTGAAGAAATATGAAGAGACTGGATCGGTTACAGATATTGTAAGGCCTGTGCATCATCGTTTCGCTCGTACCACCGAAAATATCGCTGCTGTAAGTGAAAGTGTTGCCGAAGACCCGAATGTGTCGATTCCTCGTCGTTCTCAGGAATTAGGAATGTCTTACGGCACATTATGGCGTATTTTGCATTTGGATCTACACCTACATCCATATAAAATCCAGCTCACACAACAACTGAAGCCAGCTGACCATTCACAACGTCGTAGATACGTCGAATGGGTGCTTGAACAACAGGCAGTGGACGGCGATTTTTCGAACAAAATTTTCTTCAGCGACGTAGCACATTTCTCACTCGGTGGGTATGTTAACAAACAAAATTGTCGTATTTGGGGTTCTGAGAATCCTCAAGTAATTGAAGAGAGGCCACTACATCCACAAAAAGTCACTGCTTGGTGCGCTCTTTGGTCCGGAGGTGTGATTGGACCTTACTTCTTCGAAAACGACGATGGAACGACTGTCACCGTCAATTCGGAGCGTTATGGTCATATGATAACCGACTTTTTTTTGCCTGCTATGGAAGAATACGACTTAGAGAATATGTGGTTTCAACAAGACGGTGCCACATGCCACACAACTCGAGCGAATATGGCTTTATTGCAAGAGAAATTTTCTGGCCGCGTAATTTCTCGTCGTGGCGATATCAAGTGGCCACCAAAATCATACGATTTGACACCGCTTGACTTTTTTTTGTGGGGCTACGCGAAAGACCGTGTTTATGCAGATAAACCTTTAACTCTTGAGCACCTAAAAACCAACATTCGTCACGTTATGGCTGAGATACCGCCCAATATGTGTCAAAAAGTGGTCGAAAATTACCTCAAAAGAATGTAGTATTTCACACATAATGTCAACGTTCAAACTTTATAATAAAAAAGAAATATCATGATAAAAAATATTTTATATGTGTTTTATTTACATTTACTTTTGAAACCGCAAAATGGATAACCCTATAAAAAAAATAAATAAAATATATATATATATATATATATATATATATATATATATATATATATATATATATATATATATACCAGGTGTACAAGCTTAAATCCGCTGTTTGCTCGTAGATGGCGTTAGTGAGCATATTGAGCTATTATCGACTGTGTATTCTTTTTTTTATGAGTTCGACATCTGTTTACATCAATTAGTAAACATCATCAGTGATTTCATATAACAACATCCATTTTTCCTCTAGTTTCGTGCTAGAAAAAGGGCATATGCGGGAAGCTCTATTATTTGAAGAAATCTGCTGCTGAGTCGCATCGAATGCTTGTAAAGGCCTATGGTGACATTGCGCTATCGGAAACCACTTGCAGAGACTGGTTTCGCCGGTTTAAAGAAGGCCATTTTGACTTGAGTGACAAAAAGCGTGAAAATAGACCCAGAAAAGTTGACGACCATGATTTGCAGGCTCTTTTGGATGAGGACGACACCTAATCGCAAAAAATGCTTGCCGAACAGTTAGGTGTTACTCAACAAGCCATTTCTATACGTTCACGAGCCATGGGAAGGTTCAAAAATGTGGAAAATGGGTAGTCTTGCTTGCTGCATCTTGTGGTGACTTGCGATGAAAAGTGGATATGCTTTGAGAATCTTAAACAAAAAAATCGTGGGTCGATCCCGCCCAACCAGCAACTTCTTCTCCAAGACCAAATCGCTTTGGACGCAAGACGATGCTGTGCGTTTGGTGGGATCAGCAGGGTGTCATCTACTACGAGCTGTTGAAAGCTGGTGAAACCGTCAATGCTCACCGCTACCACCAACAACTAGTAAAATTGCGCCGTGCTGTGGGTGAAAAAAGGCCTGGTTATGAACAAAGACATGAGAAGCTGATTTTTCTCCACGACAACGCCCCATCGCATACGTCAAAACTGCTCCAAAACTACTTGGACACACTCAATTGGGAGGGAGGTGCTACCTCATCCCGCTTATTCACCAGACTTAGCCCCTTCTGACTATCACCTGTTTTCGTTAATGGGTCACGCGCTCACCGAACAGCACTTCGATTCGTATGAAGACGTTGGAAAATGGTTTGGCGAGTGGTTTGCCTCGAAAAATAAGGAATTCTTTTGGCATGGTATACAAAAATTGCCCGAGAGATGGGAAAAATGTATAGCTAGTGAGGGAAAATACTTTGAATAAATTAAATTTTGGCTTTCTATGAAAAAATTAGTTTTTTTTACCGAAAAACAGCGGATTTAAGCTTGTACACCATTTGTACATTTGTATTTTTTTCCAATTTAGAAAGTGCTACACTCTAAGAAACCTATGTATATATGAGGGGACTAACATTTTTTTAACCTGTAGATCCACTGTTCAAAGCAATCCTCAAAATCACGCTTTTATAGCTTGTTAAATTCTACTTTTCCCCTCAAACTTTTCTCAATGTTTGGAAATAACCAGAAATCACAAGGCGGCAGATCCGGGGAGTATTGTGACGGGCGAATTCTTCCATGCCAAAAAGCGCTTTAACGTTACTTGTCATTTCAGCAGGGCAAGCTGGCCCATTACCATTGTGCAAAAAGTAGCGGTGCAGCTCCTCCCAACAAATTTTCAAACACTTTTGGTAAGGAGTCTTCAGTATACCATTTCCCAGTTACTGTCTGACAAGTATTTAGGGAATAACAGCTACAATTCTTGCTCTAGTGAAGTAAACCGCAAACATTACTTTCACTTGTTGCCTTGCTTTAACAGATGGATTTGCTTCTTTTTAGCTACATACCATTGACTGCTGTTTAGTTTTCGGATCGTATTCGCAAACCAAGCTTCGTCACCTTCCGTTTGCTAGAATCTCCGTTTTCGAATTAAAAAAAAATATTCTGCAAAACGAACTCGAGCATCTTTCTGACTATCATTCAACATTCGTATGGTTCGTCGAGCAGATTTCTTCGTGTATTGTAAATCATTCCGAAATATTCGCAATACAGTCAGCATTCAGGTGCAATTCACTGGCTATCATTTCTTGTGTCATTCGTGGATATTTGTCAATTTTTTCCTTAACCAGAGCCACAATTTATCTCGTCGATCGAAGATTTTGGACTTCCTTCGCGAGGCTCATACTCCACGGAATAATGTCCAGTCTGGAATCGTTGGTACCGTTTACAAATGGTACGTTCCATATGATCTTTGGAATTCACTAAAAATTTCTATGGGCTTGTATTGGCGTCGATATCCGTAAAGGATTGTATGTCGAATTTCTTCTGACATTGGTGGCGGAATTTCCACCAACCCTTCGTCGGTATTTTTACGTATTCTCATCTTCATCCTTACCAATTTTTCTGAAGTTTAGAATGCAATAACGTTAAATTACTACAAAACGTGTACTATTTTTTAATTCTTCAAAATCATATAAAATATCATCAATTTACCGAACTTTTGTTAATCCCTCCCTACATATAACATATATGATGTAATATATCATCCAATATATTTCATCTACTTCAATTACATCAGTATAAATTATTTTTCTTACTATTTTTAAACAAAACACTGAGCAAAGATAAAATGTATTCTAAAAAACTAATGCAGAAGTTGTCAAAACGTTCACTGTGCCATACCTTTGACGCTTTGTTGTTGAAGTTAGAACTGTCAATCAAAGCGAAGAAAGGTGTATGTGAGTTGGCCATAAGAAACCGATTTATGACATTATATGGGGCAGCCAAGAGGAACCTTTGACAATTGTTCTACCTTCTGTTAATATACCTTGACATCAACCTTTCAACGTGGACAGAAAATAGCACACATATTTGTTCTTGCGATAAATATTGCGGCGTAATATCGTCCTATCCATCTATGCGACCTAGACTTGCGTATTCAAAGCATTGCTTCATTAGAAGAGGCTCACTGTTTTCTCTAGAATCTCTCTCTGTATTTCATATTTTTGCATGTAAATTGAGCATGTGTGGAAATGGAGATGGTATAAATAAAAATCAATTAGAAGTTGTCAACTACATAATTTTTCATGTTATTGACATGACGTAAACAATGCATTAAATAAGTATACCACAAACTTGAGTAAACACAGTGTAAATTGTTAAATTCAAATGGAATCTTCGGGTAATCACAATGTTCCTTTACGTCCTGGAAAAAAGATACGAAAGCGTCGTGAGTTAAATGCCCTCATTGCACAATCCATTGTAAAGCGGGGGCATAATATACGTCGCAGTGATTTGAAGAGTGATGCTTATTCGAACGATAAATTACTTTCGGCTTCTACGGATGATCCGGAAGATTATGTTTGGGTAATATGAACACATATAGATATATGTTTACTTCCGAAATAGATTTCTAACGTTTGTTATTTTTGCGTTTCGCCCCAACCGTAATATTGGATTTTCATTCAGCCTTATGTCATAAACGACACTAATCATAATAGTTGGCGCACCCGCAAATGTATTTTTGTACGTATCTGCAGACCATTGCTATTTATTACTGTTATCATACTATTTGTTGGATTTATTTGGTTGTATTTCGACTTGCGGCAACAAATCTACGAGTATCGGCAAAAAATTGAAGAAGGTATTACGGCAAAATAATTTAGCAATAATATAATTTATTCGTAATATTTCTAAATTCAGTTTCGGCCACAAGTCGCAGTCTACCGGAAGCTCTTCAGAAATGGCACGAAACTTCTACGTATTTATTAAAAAATCAGTCTGTACTTCTACTGCGATTTACGGAGATGCAACACACGGTCCAAGTGCTTCGTAGTAATTTCTCCGAGCTAAGGACTTGTATCGATGCCCAACATAATTACACCAAAGATGAAAAACTGGTGGCTGATTTTGGCGCAAAACTAGAGGCTATTTCAATGGACATCGAAAGTATGAAAAGTCATTACAACACGGTTGCTGATAATCAAAAAATTTTACAAAATAATTTCAACAATCTTATGGTGCGTTGAATATTTTATGATATAGTTAAAAGTCAATTCAAATCTTTCGGTTTCAGTTAAACTTTACAGCCATACACGATTTTAACGATACCATATTTAATAAAACCGTCAGAAGTCTTATTGAACGTTTCGAAGACATTACCGCACATGTTGCAGCCATTGAGAAGAAGTGGCCAGAAAATGTTAACAAAATTTTGAATTTAGAGAAGAATGAGAAACGCTTTGATAATAGGGTATGCATAATTTTTGCCTTTCAAGTAAATACCTAGTAATTACATTTTCTTTTTGCAACTATGAATAGTTTATAAAGCTTCAAAATGATTTTGTCAAGATCGAACGTACGCTAGAGACTATATGTGACGATTGTAAGGATGGATATTCTAATATAACACAGCCACATGATTACGCCAATAATGAGGTATATATGATACGAGAGAAATATGCACATATTAATTTCAATATACACTACATATGTTTGTATTTATTTTTAGAAAGTTTTGGATCATCTACATTCAGTAGTAATGAATACAACTACACCTAAAGTAAACAATAAAAGAGGAGGCGAAGAAGTAGTCACCATAGAGCCATCACCACTAGTAACATAAGTTGTTTTCGTCGCTATTCCTTTGTAATGTTATATAACGAAGATATATTTCATTGATCAAAGCATTTCTGCAGAACCGACAAATGATTCTAGGTGGTATTTATTCAAGAAGTGCCGTGCACAAATCATCACATATATGTATGATGTATATGTACTTATATAGTTCTCGTATTATGCATAAGCGACGTATATAAAATGAAAAATTGTCAACAATAGTGGCTATTTGATCATAACAAATATTGTATATACGTATACAATATAAGTATTTGATCTCTTCTGTAGACCTAAATTTTGTTCACAAAATGTATATAGGTATATACAGATGTAATACAACGAAGTGATCCTTGCCAGCAGCCACTTAACTGATTTGTAGTCAATTTATTACATTCCAAATAATCGTATGTATACTATGATGTAAAACAAAAGGATTTAAAAATTAAGTCAATTTTATTTTCAATAAAGGAGAAGTCTTATTTTGTTTTGAAATGCACGTACGTAATTTAGGGCAAGTACTGCTAGGAGGAGATTGTCATTTATCAAGCTACAAATTGATTTAGTCATATAAATTCTACATACATACATATATATATATATATATATATATATATATATATATATATATATATAAATATATATATATATATATATATATAAATATATATATATATATATATATATATATATAAATATATATATATATATATATATATATATATATATATATATATATATATATATGCTTTTCACAACATAAACATACAAATACATACATATACATATTGAAAATTCCGTCAATTTAACATAACTAATCCATACATATCTCTAAGATCCAAGTCAAGTTACACATAAAAGTATCATATAATGGGCATAATTACATTTAGTTCAGATATGCAGTAGTCTCTATGATCAACCTGATTTTGGAAAGCGGCTTAAATAACGTTGCAGCCGTAGAAATTTGATCGATACCAAGTGCTTATCAAACCACCAACCATTAATTGCATTGTGCACAATACCAGCATCTTTCTCACTAGCACAACGCACGTACACGCAACAACTCTCTTTGTCAATTTGTATATCAGAGATATTGCTACGCGACTCGACCTTTTCTAGAATGGCATTCTCCATTATTTGCTTTAAATTTGGTAAATTTGTTTCTGAGAAATCGAACATGTGTCGAATTTTTAAACAAGATGTTGGTGGATTTGCAATTTTATTAGTATTATAAAATGCTGGGCTATGCCATTGTTTAGCACCATTAGCAATTGGTGTTGGTTTTGTAGTGATCTGTGTCCCCATCCATTTCATTACTTCCACCTCCACGCCATTGCGTATGGATATGCTAAACTCTATACGACTATCGTTCGCTTTCAGTATGCGCAACGCCTCATTCCACGCCCACAAATACTTCGAGCTACGTTTATGTAATGGTAATATCTGGTCACGTAAATGAATTACCACAAACTCTCGATCCTCGGGTAAATCACTCACATATGATGCATACAAAAACTCATTAATGATGTCTGTGGTATATTTCTCAATTAACAAGTTACGCTCTCTCTGCCATTCTCTTAGGTAACGATATGCTAGATAGGCCAAACATGGTACAACCACCCCGAGGATAAATCCAGTGCCAATAATTGAAAAAAACCTTTGCATCTTATTGTATAAAACACACATCAATGGTAAATGAGGATTTAAAAGAACGAAATAAACATCCTGTGTGGGTAGTACTGCATCTCTAACCTTGAATGTTACTGTCATGCCATTCGCGTCTATCATGTTGTATTTCCATTGTGGATTATCATCCATTATGTACTCAGAAGCCTTTAGACATCGTAGCAAATTGCGAGTGTTAATTCTGATATCGACATCTTTATTTAAATAGCGTGCAAATTCCGACACACTGACTGCTTCCGGCTGATCTTCGTCAACACAATAATGTTGTTCTGAACGTTCGAGTAATAAACGAATTAACTCTTTATTAATTACAAAAGCATCGCTCTCTGTACAAATAGTGTCTGGTAAGTTTTGTGCACACTTCGCAACATCACTTTCATCACATGCACTCAGTAGAGTACCATTGCTATGAAAGCTATTTGGCAAAACTGGCCTTATCACCATGTACATGCAAGCAAGAATAACGAAAAATAGTATAAATGCCCAAGTGAATCCATTATGCATGAAGATATGTTGCAGTCTAGACGACTCATCAATATTTGACACATTAACGGGCATTGGTGGCGTCATATGGTCCGATTGGTATACAATATTCGTCCTACATCTGTTTAGTTTTTTGGCTGCTAATTGCTTATGTTTGGGGTCAGTCGATAAATTGTTTGTCGAGTAGACATTTTGCATTGATTGTCGTTGTTTTCGTAGTGTTATATCGCGCATTTTCAATAACCTATCGACTATACCAAAATGTGGATTCTGCGGATCGTCATTACTGCTTAAACTGCTGTTGTCTGACCCAAAGCTTCTATCAGCTGCACTACATTGCCCAACTGCTTCAGAAGGAGAGAAGACATTACTTGGTCTAATTGCATTATGTTGTGAGGCAAAGTTATTCGGCAATGAATAATCGAGTGCTCTGTCAGTGCTATAGAAATTGTACATATTTGAATATGATTGTTTACCATTTTGTTGTCTATGCGCTTGTTGTGGCTCACAATATTGTGGATACAAATAGTTTGAACGATCTTGTTGCACTTTGTTTTCCATATTATTTAGTGACTCTCGTTTGTGTCGCTGCTTTACATTTCGCATGTGATTTTCCAATTTCTTTATTAAAATCTTTCTAGTCGTCTCAGTAATGGGCATTGAAGGAAAGCCATATTCCAGCAGTTTGTAATGCAGCTCAGCATCACTTAGATTGTTCAGATGTTCATAAGACATGGTGCAACTCGAAAGTGTATCTGAAATAAAATATATAAACTAAATGACATTGCATCTAAAATTACTTGCAAGGAAGAGAAATTCCTATGACTCTACTAAATGTTCTTTATGGGATAATTTCTGTAAAACTATATAGCCGGCTCATTTGATTATGACAAAATGCACCACAGACGATCTTTCTTTTTTTTTTGTTTATTTTGAACTTTACTCACCAACTATACCAAAGCTATAATTTTTAGTTTGATTTTACAATAACTAATTCTTTGCAATCGCGAAAATTATCAAAATTAATGGTAGGATAAGCAATATGTTTAGTTAAAAAGTATCAAGCAAAATTATAGACAAGCGAATTACCATACCATATCGCTGAATTGGAACTAAAAACATGTCACAGGGTGATGGTAATTATTATCAAATGTTATTTGGTCATTCACAATATAAACTATAGTACTCTTTCAAAATCTTTGCACATATAGTAAAGGGCTACATGCTTCTAACGACTTTAAAAAATTTATTATAGCCTAGACAGAAGGCAGCGTTAACGAGTTAATCTGGATTAGCTCTACAGTTAATTGTCAAAATTAAAGAGGATTAGGGCAATTTTCGATTGCAACGCTGCTGAAAATTAACAGCTGTTTTCTATTGTGAATTTTTTCTCGATGCAACTTACAAAATAATTAGTATGTTCGCTAACAAAAAAACTTTCAACAATTGTTAACAATTTTCGATAGGAAAAGAGTTGGTGGACAAATAAATCCAGCTGTCAATTGCGTATTCTGAATGTTAATTTACAAGTTTATGATAGTTTTCAGTTCGCGTACTTTTTGTATATTATCTCATATCGAGCATGACAGACGACAGAAATTGTAATGTAAGCAAGTAATAGCAATGTAAGTGAGTAATCCTAATAAAACAGCAATTAGCTGTTTACTTAACCCGCAATATTGCCGTCTGTCAGGTTAATATGTTATTCGGATTAAATGTGCTGTTAATCCGGATTAAGGCTGCCGTCTGTCTAGACTATAACGTAGAAAATCTGCGGTGATTCGGTTACTACTGCAAAATCGTGTCAGCTGTTTGGTGAGAACGAAACAATTTTGCCATTATATTCAATACAATTTATATCAATATTTGCTCTTTTATATAATTACATATATTAAACATGCATGTGTGTCACAAATAGTTTGAGTTAAAAATAATTTTATTACAAAATGTTATATAAGAACAAACATTTTTTGGTTAAAATTCTCTGCATGGCAATAATGAATGTTTCCTCTGAACACAACTGAAATACATAACAAAAGAAAAGTGGACGACGAAAAGTTCATTTTGACAATTTTGTTAAAAAAACATATATTTACTCATCCTCATTGCCATTAAAATTGTGTGCAGCACACAGCTAACAGCTGATTTTTACTTTAGCCTACGTTTTGGCTAATCGATAATTTTCTCCATTTACGTTACTTTACCTTACGATACCTCTTGGGTAATTGGACCATAAGGGTGCATGGAGCAAGTTTCAGCTTGATAGATATGAGTAAGATAGATAGAGTAAATATTTCAATATCTCCGAGACCATGTCGAAGAAATTCGGCTATTCAATGAAGACGGACGGCGTCAGCATATTATTTTGCATGGCTAAACCTAAAGAGGTAGCAGTAACAACAACGCAGCGAAAGCGCAAGAAACAGCCAGCCGATTATGCTGCGGATTTGAGTAAAATAAGATATATGACACAAGATCGGTCTCGATTCCGGCCTCCGTCTCATTGTGGAGGAACACGGAATGGCTAGCCACTTAAGGTGCCTATTAGCAAGTACCAACACGTGGCAGGGCACCACACTAGGAAATTAAAGTTGCAACGTTGAATGTGTAAATATGTGTTGCTAAATTGCCGAACTCCAGACAGATAGTGCGATTAGTTAACACGGATAGCTCAATCCATATGTTATATGAGTAGCAAAGAGATAGCTATATATAATATAATATAGAAATATGATGACTAGTATGACTCTCATTTTTTGACATACGTTCCGTTGAAAATCTAATTTCTACAGATTCTAACGTTACATTTTACCTACCAATCCGTTTAACTAATCGATCTATTAGTTTGTTCATGGTACTCGCATGCCAGTCCTCAAAGCATATTTCGAAAACTACTTCATTTGGGTGTCTAATAGATCTTTCATAATATTTCTCAAATTCAACTGTTTTTATGTGAAAATATAAGTATCATTCGTTTCCATAAATTTTGCTTCTATGTTCTAAATATCAAGTGACAAGCAAAATTTGTATATACATATAAATTTGCGAAATTCTTAAATTAATTGTAGCTTAATTATATAGACATATAAAATTTATATTTATAGTTTTTAAAAAATCATCAACCCCATAATAATGTTGTATTTTTCTTCAAAAATGAAATATGCAATACAAATTACACACTTGTATATCAAATTATTTGGTCATTCACAATATGAACTAAAGTACTCTTTCAGTCTTTGCACATATAGTAGTAAAAGGCTAATGGCCTTGCTTCTAACCACTTAATAAGAAAATTTACCAAATTTTCATGAGACACAATAATAACAACAACAACAGCGACAACATACAGCTTCTTAAACTTTCCCCTTCCGCACTAGGGGTGAATGACAGTCGACAGTTGAAATTTGTTTGCATGTAGTAAGTAATGTTCGCGGGGAAGCAAATGTGACTGTTTTGATTATATACATGCACACATATGTACTTACATGTGTGAGTGAACCATAGCAAAAGGTAGCAAGCAACAGCCTTCCAACGGGTGTCGAGTCAAAGAACGTAATATCTTCAAGGCTGCACAATTCACAGGTGAAGATAATGATTCGTCAGTGGGGTACTACTCTTTAGCCTTAACTACAATTCTTTCCTCTTTGCGAACATACAGGCAGACATTGCAATCGCTATATAGTGCAATAACAAATAAATAAATAAATAAATAAAGTGTATTTATTTATTTACTTTCATACGTATTCTCCTCTATATATGCGTAATTTCTGTATATATACATATATACTACAAACGTGCATACATACTATATAGACATGTGAACGAATACATACTATTTATATGTATATATAAGTGTATATTCCACCCACCAATAAACTGCTTTAATGTTTTCTGAGTACATGGTGAAATTTCCACAGCGTGCGGCCGTTAAATAATAGGGCCTGAAATGGAAATGTAAGTGTGTACATAATTAATTCCCTATCTTTTGAGATTGGTTTACGACTGAAATTTAGAAATATTGTAACAAACTCTAATGAATATATCATCCCAGTTAATGTGAGTTAATGTGTTAAATTTAGAAATATTGTAACAAACTCTAATGAATATATCATCCCAGTTAATGTGAGATGATATAATAATACTAAATAAAATTCTTTCGTAAAATATATGAAAGAAACTATTTGCCCATATTTGTCAATATTTGATGTCAATGTTCTTCTATGTTTTGCTCGGCCTTCAATGTTTTGATTCTATATTTCACACTGTTGTTGTTGTTGTATAAGCAAAAATACGGAAATGCTTTGTTTTGTTACCGTACAAAGCATTTCCGTATTCTAATGAAGTGAATGGACGTTGGTCGACCACGTGGTCGAGTGCTTCCGGGACGTAGACCCGTCCATTCTTGGGAATTTCACATATGAATTTTTGCAGCAATATATTGTATATCTTCGGTTCTGCCGAAGCAACATTATGATGATTTATTTGATGTGAAGCAGATTCGATTCGTCAGTTTTATTAGTTTATTAGACAGCAAGCATTGAGAATTCTTTGAGATTAAACTTTCTATAACGAAAATCTTTTAATGAACTTGGGGAAAAAGAGAATATTGCCATTTGGAGTCGGTTTTGTCCATTGGAAAAATATTTCTATTCAAGTTAATGGAGCTATTAATTCTAAATAAGTATGTGTGTAATGGGAAACATCTGAATTATTGAATTTTAATTATACCTACTAAAGTGAAGTAAAGATTAAAGTGACGATTACTCAAAACGTATCGTATCATATCCAAATTGCCATATATTGTTACTATGATTCGTAGAATATCTATGGTACGATGGCTAATTGGAGCATGTATCTTATTATGTTACATCATATCAGCTAATTTAATCCTAATATTCAGAATTCAGAATTCTAAATGTCTTACAGAAGCACTATTATAGAAGAAATATCTTAAAGAACAAGAATATTTTTTATTTGGAGGTGTTAGCTTTATTATAGTTAAAACATCGTTTTCAAAAATTTTAATTTCGTGTAGTATGACGCCATTTTAACTGAAATACAATTTATTTCTAATCGCAGCATGCATGGTTTTTCGTTTATGGATAATGGCGCCTCTGTTCTCAGAAGTTCTTCCCTGATATTAGTTTACAATACGTATGCATGCATACAAACAAAAAAATAGGTATCTGAATAGGCACACACATGCATTCTATTGTATATAGACGAATACAATGAAATACTACGATGTCGGACCATATGATTGATATCGACAATACACTTTGAACAGCTGATTCAGAACGAACCAGCAAGCAAACGAACAGCTCTCATAACAAAATACAAAATCGTAATTACAACGTCGTGTATCTGCTGCGGCAACTGTGAGTTTGGAACAAATGTACACACATTTACATCGTAAAAATGGCAACAACATCAGTACAGAAAAATCATTTAGTCATGTTGTAGTTTAAGTTTGAGAGTGAGTGGTGCTGCTGGTGCTACTGCTGATGTTGTTGGCCAGTTAAAAACTAAATTAAAATCAAATAAACCTTACGATAATAACAATATTGTCTGCGAAGTAGTTCCGCAGCAGCGTTCAACGGTGCGACGACTATGAGTGCATAAAAATTGTATAAAATTAAATTAAATATATACAATAATATTTTATAAAAAATGAATTAATGAGGAAAAATATTGCCATATACAACACATGCATACAAAAGCATGTAAATATATATTATGTACATAAAATCGACGTATATTAGTGTTGTTTGAATTTTGTATTGTAAAGTGCAGTACTGTTTATTAATTTTTACTCTGCGTATTTAATGAAAGCGCGTAATATTCTTCTCGGGCATGAGTGTACGTATTAATTAATTAATTAAGTATTTTTTTGTGTGTGTGTGTGTGTTAATTTTTAATATATGCATGTGCTTATTTGCATGCTGCAACTGGGAACACACGTTCAACTGCACTGTGATCGCTACATAAAGAACGTGAGTTTTAGCGGAATATGCGAGAATACAGTTCACCTTGAATTTTTATCATGATGTCATTAGAAATGGCAAATTCATTATTTATAACAGTTCTTACTGCCATTTTCAAATTGTTTTAAGACAAAATACGAATTTTCTTAAACGAATAAAAGTTGCAAAATCTAAAAAACTCGTCGTGCTATTGAAATGCAGCATGTAAAAAGAACCGAGAAACGAAGAAGTAGGTAGAAAATCGAAACGGAAAACGAAACAAGCATTCAAAAGCAACAGTATCGAATCAAAAGCAAGCAAAATACAATAATCAGAAACGCATATGCGATATCGACAATGCGAATGACGTGTAAGGGGAATATATACATATATGTATATATATTTGTTAGCTTATATACATACATAAGTATGTGAACTCTGTGCACGTTCATCTGTATATACGTATTGTAATAAATAGTACCTACCTAAATGATACATATTACTATATTTTAGTTGGTCTCTTTTTCGTATTTTCTCTCTTCTATAGTTACTTTAGTGATAATGCATTGTATATACATATATACCTGCATATAAACTGTAATAATGCAATGCGCTACAACGAAATCAGGAAGACAGCAATACGCTTAGTGTTGACATCAACATGATCGGACCATTGTGGTATATTAACAATATCTATGTTTCTACTATATAAATGCACACAAACATAGTCCATAATATATGAATATAAGTAAATAAATACTTTATAAACAATACATAGAATATACAATATACATATAGTATATGTAGTATATTACTCATGCAAAGACACGAAGCTGAAGCTAACGACGACGTTTGTATCAACAACGACAACAACATCATCATCAGTAGCAACTACCACTATAGCAGACTTAGTGTAGAAGATAATAACATGGAGGAATACGTTGTAATAGGCGGTCAACTGTGGGACGTCTCCAAAAATGAAAGAGTAGTATTTGGATCAGAACGTGTCAGTCCAGACTCAAAAACTCCATATTCAGATGCAACCCAAGTGAGTAGTATACGTATATTAGTAGCAAAAAAAAAATCCCAATAGTAGGTATATTTGATTTTAATCTGATAATAATGCAATTTTTTATGTTTCATTAGTAATACTAGATGCTTTAAAGTTTTGATTTATTGATTTTGTAATTAGCCATGTGTTCGCGTTGTTTTTATAGATAATTGCTCACTTATATATAAGTATGTAGGTACCTACATATACCTACATACATATATTATATGCATAGTCATAGTCATATGCAGTATTTTATATATATATATATATATATATATATATATATATATACATATATATATATATATATATATACATACATACATATATATATATATATATATATATATATATATATACATATATATATGTATATATATATGTATATATATATATATGTATATATATATATATATACATAAGCAGATAGTGCATGTATCCTTACAAGGCACACAGGTGATCATGTCATCCATAGAACAATGAAATTGTGAAATAATAAATTTTAAAATGGCGAGCATGCAACCCCATCCATCTATACATCCATATGTACATATTTATGTATATATTATATGTAATTATTGTATGTGCAATATTTATACATTTTAATTTAATATATTAATACCTACATATGTTCATATATACATGAATATGTATAACGCATTCATTCCACTGCTTAATAAGCGCAGCGTATAAATCAAATAATGTACAAATAATAATAATAATAATTCTGGTATATATTATTTGTAAAATGTAAACTTCTCATGCATATTTACATATGCATATACATATTATTTCTATACACAACAGCTATTTATTAATATGTACATAAAAACTTACATATATGTTCAATTATATATATATATATATATATATATATATATATATATATATATATATATATATATATATATATATATATATATATCTACGTATATTCATACATACATATGTAGCAATTCCTTCCAAAGCATGTTTTCTGTACAACGTAATTTATTGCAACTCTTCGGTTATTATTATAATGAAATTTCTTACTCACCATGCAGCTATCATCCTGGCACATTAAAGCGTTTAGTACACATATGGCATGTCACACGTATGTACATACATATGAATATGTACACATATACTTTGACCATGTAAATAGTATTTGTCAACGCATGTAGCTATATGCAGTTTCGAACACATCCACACATACACCTCTTAACTACAATAGACATTTTTCTGCGAAAACGCGAATTGTTTCAAATTCAAATAAAATACAAACTATGTACACTATTCATGGAAAGAAGACGGAGAAAGGTTTTTCATTTCTAAATACATAGATACACACATACATGCTCTTTTGAGGAAATGAAATGAAATGTGCTTGAAAATGCGAAAACGATTTAACAAGCAATACTAAATATATTAAGATCACATTGAAACGTCAGACAAATAGAAATTTTAACAAATTTTTGTCAATGAAACTTGCAAAATTAAATTTGAAATTTATTACTTACAAAAACAATATACAATACATACGTATATGTATAATAATATCCACTGGCGTAGCCAGGATTTTCTTATGAAAACATTTTTTTGTGATTTTACATTTTTATAACGAAAAATTGCCTTACGGTCGGTCAGGCTGACCTATTTATACTCTGCGCACCTAGGAGCATATAAAACCCGTACCGCTCAGTGCGTCGATCCCATACAAAGCGTGGACAAAAAAGGATGGAGTGGTTGGATTTCAATAAAATTTCGTACGATGGTAAATTTCAGGTTACTGATCTCAAATTGTTATTTATGTAGACCATAAACTTTTGCCATAAGCTAGGTTTGAAAACTTGATTTTTGATGTTTTTGATAGCGTGTGTGAACCAAATGAATACTTGGCCTTTTCACACAAACTGTCCCCCCCATGATTTTCTGTAAAATTTGTGACAATGAATATTTATGTGAAGTGAAAGTATTCGAACGGATTTTAAAATTAATTTTCCGATTATATGTGGCATTCAAGTTTTATTTTCTATTTTTGAGAACAATTTAATTTTTAATTTTTTTTGAGTCTTATTTTTTACTTTTTAATACAATTAAATTTTATGTGAATTCTTTTAAATTAAAGAAAGGCATTTTTAAAAAACTCTTTTTTGTTAAAGTTTTTTTTTAACAATGCCGCTGAAATTTTGTCGTAAATAAAGTTTTTGAGCTAATTTTTAAATCGCATTTTTGGCCAAGAAGGGTCGAAAGGAGTCGAAAGTTTTGATGTACTAAAAGTCAGAAATCCATACTTTAGCATACAAAAGCAATTCCAGCGAAACTCGCCGGGGCTTTTTTTCTTCTACTTCTAAAATTTAATATTTTTATTTTCTTCATGCTCTAAAGTAGTTATTTTAAATCACTCTTAACTGAAATTATAACTGCTGTGTCAAATATTATATACTATATGTATATATATGAATTTTCATATGAAATTCCGATATGAATTTTAATCCTTTTTCCCCGCTTATTCTAAAAGCAGTCAGTCAAAAATTGCGAGTTGATTATAATATGGCCATAACAAAATTTGGCCTAGAATGCAAACATTTTTGGAGGTTTTGCTATATGGGTCTAGGTCTTTCGTCCTGAATTGGAATTTTTCCGCTCCATACAATAACCTTGAAATTGTTTTATTGGCAAGAAATCACTAAACCATGCCAACTCCTTAATGAGACTGCCATACAAAGTCGAAGAATTGAGAAACAATTTTAATTGCCATAACCTACGAAGTATTCCACGTAGATCAATCCTGTTTAGGGGATGGATTAGTATTATATCGATAACTAATCTTACGAGAAATGGGCATGCCACGCCTATCATTTAATTTAGCCCCCATATAAAGTCGTGAAATATTATATTTTCAATTTTGAACCGCTTTAATTTATAAGACATATAAAAAAAGGCTCGATGAAGATCCATGACAAACGCAAGAGGAACTCGCAAAAACACTTGGAGTCACTCAGCCAACCATTTACTTACTTATGTGGCCATTACAACCGAAAATCGGTTTAGACCGAGTGCAGCATGCTTCGTCAGCCAGCTCTTTCTTTCGCTAGTTGGCGCCAGTTAGAAATTCCAAGCGTTGACAAGTTCTCCAGTACTTGATCTTCCCATCTGAGGTTAGGTCTTCCTCTTCTGCGTCGTGCGACAGCGGGTTCCGAATATAATACCTTCTTAGCCGGAGCGTGTTTTTCCATTTGCTCCACATGACCTAGCCAGCGTAACCGCTGAATTTTAATGCGCTTTGCTATGTCGGTGTTAGCGTACAGTTTATACAGCTCATGGTTGTACCTTATTCTATACTCGCCACCAACGCAAATAGGTCCAAAGAACGTGCGTAGGACTTTTCTCTTGAAAACTCCGAGCATTCTCTCATCTGAGGTGAAATTGTTCAAGCTTCGGCGCCATATGTAAGGACAGGCATGATGAGAGACTTGTAGAGTGTGGTTTTCGTTGCTCTAGAGAGGGCCTGACTTCTGAATTGCTAACTTAGCCCAAAGTAGCACCTGTTAGCAAGAGTGATCCTTCCCAATATATCCAGGCTGACGTCATTACTGGTGTTAGTGTTGGTTCCAAAAAAAATGAAGTACTTCTCTACTTCATAAGCGTAGTTATCAACAGTGACATGATGTCCAAGACAGTGGTACTCTTTGTTTGTTGATACTAGGTACTTTATATTGTCCTCTTTCACCGTGAGACTCATTCGACGCGACTCTCTTTCCAACTCTGAGGATGCTGCACTGACTGCTCGCGTTTTCATGCCGATTATGTCAATATCATCGGCATACGCTAACAGCATGACACTTTTGTTGAAGATAGTGCCAACAACTTGGCAAGCAGGCCATCAGCACCTGCAGCTTTGTTGTTTTCCAGCCTAGGAATCGCCTTTCTGACCTCATAGTGGTCGGGTGATGGAACATCTATACCATCATCCGTGATTGGATGTACCTCTCTTTAACAGCTCGCGTAGTAGGCGGCATCTTACTCTGCGGTGGCATCGCGACACTCCTGATCATACCACTCATTCTTTAGAGGCCGGTAGAAACCGATTACGTCCTCAGCAGCTGTAGTCATGGAGTGGGATATATATGTCCACTGTGCGCATGTATCATCAAGAGGGGGAGTGTTCTGCATAAGCAGATCCGATATTCGAGTGGTAAAAGCATTTGTTGCCTCTAGTGATTGCAGCTTATTGACGTCAAGCTTTCTCAGAGTGGGACTTAGTTTGTGCTTTGCGGTACATAAACGTGTTCGCACCGTTGCTGAAACAAGGTAATGATCCGAGTCGATGTTGGCAACACGGATCGATTTCACATCAATCACACTGGAAACGTGCCTTCCGTCAATCATCACGTGACCATTTTCCGACAGTTGCACCAAAGGTACCTTCCTTGCGCACCCTGGCATATTATATAAAATGCAGTAACTTTTTACGCTTGCGTCACGTTCAGTCATTCGCAGGCGAAAGTTTGTATTAAATAAATTCTTACGTTATTTCGCTGAATTACGTTGTCACTACAATACGTTGTTGTCTCGTTGCCAACTATTTGTTTATTATAAATTGACAATATTTTATTTTATTAATTCATACAATTTTCTATATTGAATACACGACAAAGTGACTGCTGACATTTGAATATACAAACAAAAATGAAAATTCTAAATCAGAAAAATAATATGGATCGTAATATTTGAATCACGATACTGATATTAAACATGTGGGTTAAAATACTGAGAGAGCGAAATTGTGTCAATATACGTACATAATTTATAATAATACACATATATAATTTCCACTTTTATTTAGAAACACAATAAAGTGAAAATTGAAATCATATATGAGTGGTGTTTTTTCTGTTAAATTCATTTTAAAATTACATTTTTTGTACAAATACAAAAGAAACAAATGCAAAGTAAAAACCAACCTACTACTCACAACCTCAATAGCAAGTGCGGAATTTGACAACTAACGTGAGTGTGCGTGCGTTTTCGTGGTATACATAATAAGAAAAAAAACGTAACACTCACACTCATAGTCACAATTTGATGAAAACGTGACTGAACGAATTTCTATAATATTGTAAGAAAACTCGAAAATGTCTCTTCGTGTTCCGTCGAGTTTTATATACTATCCATCAGCGAAACGCTGCTGAAACGAAACGAAATGAATTATTTTTGAAGCGAATGATTATTGACGATGAAAAGGATTCAGCTAGGGCAATAATGTGCGAAAAAATCGTGAACGAAACGAGGTGAAACTTCCCAATCTGTGACGAAGCCAGTATTGACGCTAAAGAATGTAATGGTGTACTTTTGTCGGAATCGCAAAGGAATGACGTACACTACTGCTTGGCCAAACGATGGATTCTGATCTCTACCGTGAACAACTAACGCGTTTGGGGATGCAATTCAGTTAAAGGGACCATAATTGATCCACAGAAAGCGCTCTGTGTTCATCAATACAACGTTTGTTTCGGTTGAATTTCCGTAGACGCTTGCAAAACGTACTTGGACGAGTTTTTCGCTCAAAAGACCAAGAAGTTCTACAGTAATAGGATCATGACGAATGTTCATTGGTAAAGATGGCACGTATTTGCTTTAATAAAGTTCATTTGATATACAGTGGCTCACAGCTTATTTCGTACAGTGTATATATTTTTATGTACATGGCTGTAACATCGAAACTAAAAAACTTATCGATAAGTTTTGAATGTAGATGTCTGTGTATGTGTTTAGTAAACCTAATAAGAAAACGGGGAACCCCAAAAATTTTTCTTTTTGTTATGCAAGAGAGAAAAACTATTGATCAGCTGATTTTCAGCTCACATCTTATTTCGTACACAAACTTCAATGTAGGTAAGTTTCATTCTGCCGCGCAGTTACAAAGTTTTTTTGAATTGTATGAGTTTTTGGACCTTTTTAACTATTATAACAATTTTTATTATTATTATTTTAAATAGTTAAAGTGCTGTAAATTAAACATTTAGCTTTATGGGTCATCGTACAACGATGGAACAGCGTAAACTGGTAATTAACCATTTTAGGAAAGGTCAGAGTGTGCAAAAAATTACTGAAATGACAAATTTAAGTGCCTCAACTGTCCAATACATCATTCAACGCTTCGTTCGCGAAAATCGGTTGGAGAACAAGGGCAGAGAAGCACCTAATAAGATTTTCAACGCATCAGACGAGCGTTATATTGTACGAAAAATTAAGAAAAATCCAAAGTTATCCGCTCCGAAGTTGGCTGCAGAGGTTCAGCGTGAAATAGGAAAATCATCCAGTGCTGAAACTGTCCGACGTGTGCTGCGCAATCATGACTTGAACGGTCGAGTAGCCCGAAAGAAACCATTCATTTCGAAAATGAATATACAACGCCGACTTGACTTCGCCAAAGAGCATATTATTAATACTCCTGCGTTCTGGAATACCGTTATTTTCGCGGATGAGTCTAAGTTTAATATTTTTGGCTCGGACGGAATGTCATATGTTTGGCGTAAAGCTAATACCGAGCTAAACAAGGAGAACCTTAAGCCCACAGTGAAGCATGGTGGCGGTAGCGTGATGGTTTGGGCCTGTATGTCAGCAGCCGGAGTAGGTGAATTGGTTTTTATTGAGGGAACAATGGACAAAATGAAGTACCTCGAGATTCTGAAAAACAATTTACTTCAAAGTGCAGACAAACTGGGTTTGCGGGAAGAATTTCGGTATTACCAAGATAATGACCCAAAACATAAATCTGGGATTGTGCAATCTTGGCTTATTTGGAACTGCCCACACTTGATGTCTCCACCACCACAGTCACCTGACATGAATGTGATTGAAAATCTTTGGTCTATTTTGGACAATAAAATAAGAACACACAAGATTTCTAATAAGCAAGACCTAAAGAAGGTACTGATGGAAGAATGGAAAAAAATCACACCAGACATCACTCAAAAATTGGTGGATTCAATGCCAAATAGACTCCAGGCTGTCATTAACGCTAAGGGATGTCAACTAAATATTAAAATCAACTTACTTTGTTTTTAGTTTGAACTTAAAGAGACTGTACGAAATAAGCTGTGACATGAATTTTCCTATTTTTTTCTTATTTTATTTTTTTATAGTGTCAAACACTAAAATTTTGAAAAAGTAAATTTTGGAAAATAAAAAACAAACCTTCCTTTCAAAAATGGCATTTATATTTTGTTCAAATTTTTGCTATATTAGGAATTACGACTGCAAGCAATTTTTAAACTGTCACTGTACGAAATAAGCTGGGAGCCACTGTACTTACTTACTTACTTATGTGGCCATAACAACCGAATATCGATTTAGGCCGAAAATAACATGCTTCGCCATCCATCTCTGTTCTTCGCTAGCTGGCGCCAGTTAGAAATTCCAAGCGCCGTCAGGTTCTCCAGTACTTGGTCTTTCCACAGGAGGTTTGGTCTTTCTCTTCTGCGTCGTCCTCCAGCGGGTTCCGAATATAACACCTTCTTAGCTGGACCGTGTTCTTCCATTCGCTCGACATGACCTAGCCAGCGCAGCCGCTGGATTTTGATGTACTTTACTATGTCAATATCGGCATACAGCTCGTACAGCTCATGGTTGTACCTTATTCGGTACTCGCCACCAACGCAAATAGGTCCAAAGATCTTGCGTAGGACTTTTCTCTGGAAAACTCCAAGCATTCGCTCATCCGAGGTGGAAATTGTCCAGGCTTCAGCGCCATATGTTAGGACAGGCATGATGAGAGACTTGTAGACGTCATTACTGCTGTTAATGCTGGTTCCAAGATAGACTAAGTCCCTTACTACTTAAAAAGCGTAGTTGTCAACAGTGACGTGCTGTCCAAGACGCCGGGACTCTTTGTTTGTTGACACTAGATACTTCGTCTTGCCCTCGTTCACCGTGAGACCCATCCGACGCGACTCTCTTTCCAACTCTGAGAATGCTGCACTGACTGCTCGCGTGTTCATGTCGATTATGTCAATATCGTCGGCATACGCTAACAGCATGACACTTTCGTTGAAGATAGTGCCATTATGTCGTAAATCAGCAGCTCGTATTATTTTCTCCATAATAAGATTGAAGAAGTCCCATGATAACTAATCACCTTGTCTGAAACCTCGTTCGATATTAAACGGTGCGGAGAGGTCCTTCCCAATTTTCACTGCACAACGGGAGTTATGCAGTGTCATTCTGCAAAGTCGAATGAGATTTGCAGGAATACCGAACTCAGACATTTTTGCATAGAGGTAATCCCTTACCGGACTGTGGAAAGCGGCTTTATAATCAACAAATAGGTAGTGTGTGTCGATCTGTTTTTCTTGGGTCTTCTCCAGGATTTGGCGCAGTGTGAAAATCTGGTCGATGGTGGATTTACCAGGTCTGAAGCCACACTGATACGGTCCAATCAGGTTGCTGAGCATAGGCTTCAACCTTTCACACAGTACGCTCGATAGAACCTTGTATGCGATGCTCAGGAGACTTATTCCACGGTAGTTGGCGCAAATTGTGGGGTCTCCTTTTTTATGTACAGGACAGAGAACACTGAGCCTCCAATCATCAGGCATGCTTTCATCCGACCATATTCTGCTTATGAGCTGGTGCATCCGGGTGAGCAGCTCATCGCCTCCGGTCTTAAACAACTCGGCAGGCAGGCCATCTGCACCTGCAGCTTTGTTCTTCAGCCTTAAAATGGCCGTTTCAACCTCGTCATAGTCGGGTGGTGGAACATCAACACCATCATCTGTAATTGGGGTTATCGGGCAATCTCCTCCATTGGCGGAATTGTTCGTAGCATCGCCATTCAGTAACGTGGAGAAGTGTTCTCTCCATAGGCTCAGTACACTCTGGACATCTGTAACCAGATTCCCATTTCCATCACGACAAGAAGAGGCTCCGGGATTTAAACCTCCACTCAGGCGCTTGATCTTTTCGAAGAATTTTCGAGTCTCATTCTTGTCGGTACACATCTCTATCTCCTGACACTCGCGTCTTTCCAACTCCCTCTTCTTGCGCCTGAAGAGACGTCTCTCTGTACCGCTCCTTAACAGCTCGCGTTGCGCCTGCACGCAGGGTTTTTCTGTAGGCGGCGTGTTTCTCTGCGGTAGCGTCGCGACAATCCTGATCATACCACTCATTCCTCAGAGGCCGGTAATAACCGATTACCTCCTCGGCAGCAGTAGTCATGGAGTGGGATATATGTGTCCACCGTGCGCATGTATCATCAAGTTGGGGAGTGTTCTGCATAAGCAGATCCGATAGTCGAGTGGAAAATGCATCTACTGTCTCTGGTGATCGCAGCTTACTGACGTCGAGCTTTCTCTGTGTGGGACTTCTCTTGTTATTTGGACACATAAGCGTGTGCGCACCTTAGCTGCAACAAGGTAGTGATCCGAGCCTATGTTGGCACCACGGATCGATTTCACGTCCATCACACTGGAAGCATGCCTTCCGTCAATCACCACATGATCAATTTGGTTTCTTGTACGTTGATCTGGAGACAGCCATGTCGCTTTGTGGATGTCGAGATGCTGGAATCTGGTACCACCAATTACCATGTTTCGTGCTGCGGCGAAGTCGATCAGCCTCATTCCGTTATCGGAGGTGTTCTGGTGGAGGATGAATTTTCCGACAGTTGGACCAAAGGTACCTTCCTTGCCCACCCTGGCATTAAAGTCGCCAAGCACGATTTTGATATCGTGGCGGGGGCAGCGGTCATAACCTTCTTCGAGGCGTTGAAAGAAGCTCTCCTTGGTCACATTGTCCTTCTCATCCGTCGGAGCGTGGGCACATATAAGGCTGATGTTGAAGAATTTTGCCTTGATGCGGATTGTGGCCAACCGTTCGTTCACAGGCGTGAACTGTGAGACAAGATGTCGTAGTCTCTTGCTGACCAAAAATCCACATCCTAATTCGTGCCTTTCAGCATGGCAACTGTAATAGATGTCACAGGACGCTCTTTTGGAGCAGCCCTGTCCTGTCCATCGCATTTCCTGGAGAGCGGTGATGTCAGCTCTGTATTTTTGGAGGACATCAACCTGCTGGATAGAGGCACCCTCCCTATAAAGGGACCGGACATTCCAGGTGCATATCCGTAAATCATTGTCCTTTTTCCGTTTGCGGGGGTCATCAACAAAAGCGGTAGTCCTTATCCGAGGCATATTTGTTTTTTTCATTGGGGGGCTTTTTTATGTGGCGGGTCCAAAACCCAACGCACAACCTCTAACCGAGGAGATTTTCGCCACTCACTTCAGCCGCCTCCCAGCGAGTGCCAGGAAGACGTTGCCCGGTGGTCGCCACATGGAGGGCCCCCATTAATAATAATGAAAGCGCCATCACATAGTAAGCAGAGCAAGCTATATGACTACCCCTCATTAACAAATAAAGGTATCATCACATAGCGCTCAGATCAAACTACATGACAGCCAGTGAGTTGACTTGCGATGAGTTCAACAAGGATTGCGCTAGCCCCACCCGGTTGAGGCAGTTAGACACGTTACCTTGCGAAAACACCACCAGACCACCATTTGATATAAGTTTAAGAAAAATGTTTATTTTTAGCTAAAGATTGATTATAAATCAGAATTTAGGTATATGCAACGTTTGATTTAAGTATAAAGCTTTCTTTAATTGATTATAAATTCTATGAATAAGATTTTGAAAACTTTCGAAATACATATGCCTAATTAGTTGCTTTATTTTTTTCCTCTTCTCTCATGTAATCATAGACAAAGAAGCACTGTCCTGGACATGTTAAACGGCCAATGAATGCATTTATGGTTTGGAGTCAAATGCAGCGTAAAAGAATCTGTGAGAAAACTCCCGATCTTCATAATGCGCAAATTTCCAGAGAGCTTGGACAACGATGGCAACAATTGAGTAAAGCGCAGAAGCAACCCTATATTAATGAAGCGGAGATATTGCGCAAATTTCATATGATCGAGTATCCGGATTACAAGTATAAGCCACAGAAGAAATCCAAATCCAGCAATAAGAAGAGTGAAGCCACCGAAAATGGGGAGGAAAGTAATATGGAGTCGCCGGAAACAATTCGTAAAAGGAATACGCGTCAAAAAAATCAAAAGACATCACAAGAACAATTGAATCACAAATCACCAACAAGTCGCAAACGCAAAACGAACAACAATAATAATAACAGCAGCAACAACAACAACAGCAATAGCAACAATACCAACACACAATTTTCTCATCAAATTATCAAACGCATTAAAACCGCCACCACAACTCAGTCGTCGCCTGGTTGTGATAACAACGCATTGACCTCAGATAATTTCTTTAGCTATAGTCCTTCGGAATTGTTAACACTTCCTTCCAGTCGAGGTTGTGGTGGTGGTGTACGCAATAGCAATAATAGGATTAAGTCTGAATTTGATACAACAGCCGGAAGTCGTCTGGTTGATATTTGTGATATGGATAGCACCATGGAACGGGTTACAAAGACTAATTCATGTGATTTAGTAGATCAACTTAAAAGCAGCGCAGCTGGTTGTGAAGCCCAGCTAGAAGATGTTTTGAATGAGATGAACTCAGAGAATTTCTTCGAGCCCACCGTTGAATTTGATCGTTACAGTATCAATGCAAACATCTCTGGCCGTCCTCAAAAGCCAAATCAACTCACTCCAATTACTACCGCCAATATGCAACTGCAACAATCATCGGCAAGATTCACAAGTGACCTTAGTGATAGTAATTTTGATACAAAAGAGAACATTGTGAATGATGCCAATTTACATCCCGCCAGCCATATCGTTCATCAAAATCAATATCACAATACAAATAATTGTATTATGTCAGCCATTGATGCCAATAGACTAAATTCAAATCCTGTAAAGTTAGAATGTGGCGATAATCTCGAAATTGATACCAAATGTAATAATCAACGGAACGAATTTTTTACAACATTGCAACGCAATGATGAATGTTCTGTTGGCGATACGTTTCAGCGGCAACAACACACTAACTTCTCTGTAGAGCCGCAACCGGTATTAATGGAAATGTACGATGGCAATCCAAATAGTGTTGGTAATAGCAGTACTGACAGCGGTAGCGGCGTGGACAGTTCCCATTCAACAATAGCGCGCGGAGATGATATTTATTCGCTGACCCTACCAGGTTCAACAGATGATGGCGATTGCAATATCCTCAATATGACGGATTTCCACAGCAACGCATTCATCAATGCCAGTATAGGCAATGTCAATGCTGCTGAGCTCATTTCATCTTTTACAACTCCGACTATTGAACCGCCAAATGATCTCAACTCGTACTATGATACAAATGAAGCTTTCCTCCCCTTCTCTTATGTTGATGATATGCCGTTAGCTGACTCGATTGGTAATCATTTAGAATATTACAATAGATTTGAATATTCAGCGACATAAGAGAAAACATCATCGAAAACATCATCAAAAACATCATCTAGTACATAAGATACGGGGTTAAGAAAAACTAATGTGCAAAGAATAAAGCTTCTTTTACTTCATTCCATTAAAAGAAGAGAAATATAAATTCGTATTATAAACACGTGTATTAGAGTTATCATTAATTGATTCAAATCACATTCAAATACACATTTATTTATTTATATCACATACTCGTTCATACTCGTAGTTATTTAGCCCGATTCTGAATATTCCCGGGGAATTTTTCCCCAGGAAATTGATATTTTCCGAGAATAAATTCCTCCTATTCTAAACAATCAGGGAATAGAATAAAAAGGGAAACAGAATTTCGAATTTTCGAAGACAGTTGTTCTACTTATTGTGTTTTGTTTTGAATAAGAAGTGCAATTTATTTGTGATACTTTAACAATAAATCTAAATCAATCAATATAAAAACAATATAATTGTGCACAAACAATAAAAAAATTATGTATAGCGATGCGGCACATCTGCTTGAACTGCCGGAAACATTGTAATTATAAGAAGAAGTTACTTTTATATGTGTTTATTATATTATTTATTCATTTTCAAACATTTTGAAAAATATTGTAGGGTATTTGTAGAAACCGCGTGCAATGTCCGGGTGCGATTGCATCGTGTTCAGTAGTATTTCAAATTGAAATTTATAAATTTATTTGTTTTTTTTTTATCTAAAAGTAAGAATAATACTTTAATTATATTAGTAATAATAATAAATAACAACATTTATTAAATTTTCAAAGAAAAAAATTGATTACTTATATTTTTGCATCCAACTCCCTTGCAGATTTTTGGCGGAATAATTTTCAATAAGCGTCATCACATTTCCCCTTTTATTTACATTCATAATGCCTACTTTTTCCCAGGGAAGAAATTCCCAATTTCGAAGTTCGTTTAGAATTGGAGGATAGGGAAAACTCTCGGGGAATTTATATTCAGAGTATAAGATTAGGGTAAAAGGGAAAAATTCCCGGGGAATTCTTATTCAGAATCGGGCTGATTGATGCCACCCTGAAAGAAAAAACACAGTTGCAATAAATTAACATTTTATACGTGTAAGTGGACTGTGCATGTCTTACTTGTCTGTCTTTGTCCGGTTGTTTATTCAAGATACATAACTCATATGCCTCATTTTCTAAATGTTTACACATACATTAAGCTATTTTAAAAATGTTGAAATATGCACAAATTTTTCATAACTTCGTATTTTATATATGTACTTTATATACCTAAATACAAACATACATACACATATTATATACCTATACCTATATATATATATTATATACATATACATTTTTATATATTTGAAAAGAAGAAAATATACATAAATTGATTAATTTTATATATTTATATGTATTTTTAAGAAAATCATATTTTACATAAGATAAAAATATATTCATACATATACAACATATATACTATACGAGTTAATATAAGCAGAAATTATTGATCGTCATAATTTGTAATTAAGCAAAACAAACAAACAAAAGACTTCTACTATTCGCTTCCTGCCTATGCAAAGGACGATACATACAAGAGCGTATAGTACGTCGTCGCCGGATCGCTTACCTCAATTTTTCCACATATGTACCGAAAATATTAATTAGTATAGACAAAAGGCCATAGATTATATATATATATTTTTGGTTCAATTATATAATTTATATTTGCATATATTTCATATGAAAGAAGTTTAATTTTTATCTAAAAATACAATTTATATACACATACCAATATCTGTACATACATTTGTTTTTTTGTATATATGTAGTACATGATTTTTTACACATACACATACATACATATGTAAATATAAAACAAGAATATAAATATATGTCTAGGAAGTCTTCCAACGGATGTTCCGCAGTGATAAATACACATTAATGTAACAACATATGGTGCCACATAATAGCAGCGCCATTAAGATAGGCTGTAAAATGGGCGCTATATAGATATTAAAACGCATTAGACACAACACTATTGTTGGCAAATCGTCTAAATCCTGCAATTAAACATGTATGTAAAATATGTATATGTAAAATTGAGACAAAAAAAAAGCAAATTTATTAAAAATGTAAAACTGGCCTTCATCTTTATTCGTAGGTACTTACATATTCATACCAAAATGTTGGTATCATCATATGACTAAAACGTTGCAAGTGCTTGTTATAGCCCAACATATCTGGCATTGGTATATTTGATTGAAATCTGTATTTTTCTTCAATTGGAATTCCAGTAAGAGGTTGAATGTAAATTGTTGCTTCATGCTTCTCAGCATTCGGAGCGAATCCTTCAAAATGCTGGCTCCAATTATACGATGACCGGTAGAAATGTGGTGCAGAAAATGCTGATGGCACATCACCTGCATACATCAATATTTATATTATTATTTGCCAAAAAAATTTAATTTAATTGAAATTTCATATTCGCTCGAAATCGAAGACTTCGCAATCGAGACTTATCGCAGCAAGTTCTGCAAGATTAACCCTTGCCATGTAACTTCGGCTCACTTGTGTCCGGCTCTTAAAAAAGTACGTAAAAGTGCTAAAAAAAATTAGAATAAATTCACGAAACTTTATTGAGGAGTCTATTTTACCTATATTACCGACTTTTTAATTTGTTTAAAAAAACAAAACCGTGGAAAATGCTAGTTTCCGCAAGTGACCCAACGTTACACGTTAAGGGTTAAAAATGCTCGTTTTTCTGGTATAATGATAACAAATAATTTATTCGCTAAAATCCAAAAGCCCATACTTTTAGTTCCACTAATTTTTGTATAGTTGTTTTGTTTACTTAAATGGTGCACTCATCGTTTTCACTTCTGCGACTGTCGATTTTTATTCTTAGACTGTCACCGCCAAATGTTAAATTAGAGCCTCTTTGTCAGAGCTTTCTACTCTTATAATCCAAAAAGGTTTTCACCGAGGCTCAAATTGTCTTATCCGTGTTGTAGCCCAGAATGGACAATTTAATGTCAAAACGCATATTAAAATACTAACAAACAAAAGAATATTATGAACGTTTCATTATTCTTTCTCTTAAAAAGTTCTGAGGGCAACAAACCAGTCCATATAATTATGTATATAATTTTTCTATTTAAAAAAAAATAAATAAATATGTGGCACATAAAGCCCCAAAGGGTTCATTGGCCGATCTTCTCTTCCATTACTGTTGTGCGTCTTAAATTTTGGACAATATTAGAAGGGACCTACTTATTTTAGCCGGTTCCGAACGGCAGAACACTTGTGACATCACTTTCTGAGCTTTGTCACAGAGTTCTTTAAGAAGCTTTTTCATGGCAAGTGGGTACCGTTCGAAAGAAAAATCTTATCGATATTAAATTTGTTATGCATCAGCCGGGGATTGAACCACGACCTACAGATCAGAAGGCGAACACACTAACCACTGAGCTACGGCATTTACGTTAACTTTATTGAGTGTGGAGCATCTACTCAAAGGGTCAAGGGTATATTAATTTCTTTCTGCCGTTTTAACTACGATAATGAGATGCACATACATTATTTACAAAAATCGCGGTCTGTCTGTACGCACAATATTTGCCGCACTTATAGAGTTATCGAGTTGAAAATATGATTATTTTCGCTAACGAATGGGTTCGTGAATGGGCAAAATCGAATTAAAATCACATCCAACTTCCATTCAAAAGTATTTTCTTGAATAAGTTTTCCTCAATTTACTCACGAAAATATAAGTACCTTTCATCGCAGAATGAACATATTTGAAAATGGGCGTAATTGGATGAAAACCGCTCCTACCGCCCATATAAAAGTTTGTTGTTGAATGTATGTATTCACTCTAATCACGAAAATATAGTTATCGAGCTACAACTTGGCATATAAAGTAACTCTCATCCCAGAATGGATATATTTGAAAATTGTCGTATTGGATAAAAGACACGCCTACCTCCCATACAATAGTATGTTGGTGAATCTTTAATTTCAGCAAAAAAAAACTATGCGTTCTTGAGGCAAGTTGCTTGAAATTGGTTCCTTTTGATATCGACTTGATATTGAAATTTTTTTGATATTTTTTGTTTGAGAGGGAATTTTTTCTTATTCTCTAAAATTTCGTTGCTGGATAATTCTTCCTGGGAAAGTGAACAATTATACCTTATGTCTGTCTATCTGTTATGCTGAAGGTTATCTATGAGAAGCTTCGGTGTCACCGAAGATAAGAGTTTCCAAATTTTTTCAATTTGCAGAATGCCGATCGCGTAATAGTATTTGCTTGCAGAAGATTTTCAAACACAATTTTCTACACATATTCGTAAAGATTGTTTCAACTACTCCCGATATATTGACTCGCAGATCGACAAGGAATATAAAAATAAATAAATAGGTCCCTTTGGCCGAGCACAACCATTGTGCCATCACTTTTTCTGAACTTTGTCACAGAGCTCTTTTAAGCAGCTTTTCATGGTAAAGTGTTATTGCCGGAAGAATTGCCAATTGCTTGGGGGCAGATGGAGACTGTTGGAAAGTAAAATCTTTTCAATATTAAAGTTGTCACACGACCTACGGATCGGAATGACAATGCACTAACCACTGAGCTGCGGCACCCACTTTCTACTTGTTTTGGATCGTTATAAAAAAAAAATTTCAAGTAATTTTAAACTCAAGCGAAATTAATTTTTGTGTTCTAGAAATCGAATGTGGAACACCAAAATGAAATTTCATTTTTGATAAATTGTCAAATCCATTTCGATCGAAATTTTCCACTTACTCGAAATACATGAAGTTATATCAAACATTCCCTTTGGCAATTTAATTCCCATTGATTCGTCTAGGCATTGTGGTGACTCATTGAAATCCGATATTACATATTTATAAGCATCGAAGCCAAGATGTGTAACGTCTTCCTTGTATCGCAAACGGTGAGTGCGACATAATTCGGACGCAACAATTGCTAGTTCTTTGTCCCTCGTCAAGAAGGGCGGGAAGAGTGAATTGTCGAATGTGTTTGATACATTGATGGGACAATAAACGTGCGGATTTCGATACATATATTGCAAATGTGCTTCTTGCTCAGGAAAATATGTTATGTTATTTAATGAGTTTACACGGAAAAAATTTGCAAAACCTTCCTGCATGCCGATTTTAACACTATACACCTCCTCTTTAGGTCGTAGGGCCTATGGAATAGAAAATATTCGATGTATTGTATTTGCCATTAAATAAAATTAGCATTTAATTCACTCACATTATATAACATTCCACAGTTGGTGGCAATATTTGGTACATAATTTGAAAGCATATCCAATGCTGGTGTTCTAAAATCCCACAAGAAGTAATAAATTGTCTGATTGATGAAGACCGATTCATGTCTTGTTACCGCATTGAATGCATGGCGTACCAAAAACACCCAATCGTGTAATTTGGCAGCTGCCCCTAGCAGAATGTAATTGGGTAAGACGACCGTTTGATTGAGAATGTCTGGTGCACAACTTGCTTCAGCATCAAATTCAAGTTGATCGTATCGAAAGCGTCTGTATGTTAACGTTGTCTCATTTTGATGTAAAACTTCATTTCTTCCCGTAATTTTATAGACAATTGGTCCCACTTCGTTTACTTTTAATTTGGTGTCTTCTCCGCTAAGGAAAGCTTCAGCATTTGTAATATTGAATATATAGCTATTAAGTTTGCCATATGGTGATATGATCCAATTGATTTGCGATAGAGAACTATGACGAAAACGTATATGCTCCCAAGCCAATAGTTCCTGGTAATTATATTTAATAGAGAGAACAACTAGAAATGCACCCACAATACCGAAAATACAAAGCGTGATGATTTTACCTAAAAATAAAAAAAGAAATAATAATGAAAAGAAAAACGAACAGAAACACAATAATAAAAGAGAAACGTAATTCAAATTAAATTATGTAATTGTATATTAAAAAACTCGTGTTAGTTCTACATATATTTTCATTAACTTGCTAACACCAAAAACACTTGAGTCCCGGCATGATTATGTGGTTCGATTTTGCAATTTACTAATGTGCAGAGACCTAACTTCAAACAGTACGTCCTACTAAATGAAAATTGCCATATGCGAGTATGTGTGTACTCATACTCATACGCTCAACTCTAGTTTAATCTGACCTTTTGGCTTGTCTTTTAAAACATCTAGCATCAGCTCTCTAAAAAATATTGACGATGAGAGCACAATTTATATTTATTGCATTAGACTTTTTGGTGCTTTTTTTTTATTGCATAGAATCAGCAGAATTCTTTCTGTCTGTCTATACATATAATACATACTAGATGTATACTGAATCGAAAATGGTAAATGACATATTTTATTATACATATATTATACAATTCACATGTTGACTGATAATGAGAACTACATATAGAAGGACGTATATAGTCAAAATTGATACTGATAATACTCGGTCTCGTTGTACAATAATACATACATCTACATACATATATAAAACTGATGCTGATATCAATTAAATCAATTTTTTTTATTATTGCAAATAATACATATAAATTATGTGATTTAATAACTGATTTGGCAAAAAAAAAACAAAAAAAGACAAATTATATACATATGACAATTACGCAGGCTCACAACTTACATTTTTTAAACTTCCACTTCTTAAAATGATGTATTTAAATTAATAATGCTGATTTCAAAAATAATATAATTAGAGTCGGCAATGGACGTGGTTTTTTTTTATTTAAAATCTAATATTTTAATAGTCTTGAGATGTATTTTTGAGCACCCTACTATGCTTCAATGAAAATGTGAACAAATGTTGATGTATTTTTGCGAAATCTGGCATGAGTTCTTTTATGGTTCAAGGACACGAACGCTATTGTAAATGGGCATGTTAACTTTGGATTTTCGATGTATTTTATTTGGTACATAGTGGGTAATAATCTCATGACTGCTTCTAAATGCTTTTTCTTGAACGCACTTGTAATTTGGTATTATGGTATTTATAAACCCCGAGCTAATAATAAATACAAGAATGACAGACATAGACAAATGGCCTATGGGTGCGCTCTATCACGGGCAAGACCGCGCAACATATCTGGCCAGAGCTAGACTGGAGCAGCACAAAGAGTCTGCTCAGTCTAGATAGAAGCGTGTTGAATGTGACGATGGTATTAATTACACGCTACTGCGTTCTTGGTACACATGCTAGGAGAATAGGATTAGGCCACCTAATACTTGACTTTTGCAGAAGCTGCAGAGACGAGGAAGAAGAGGAGTCAATCCTACATTTAATGTGTATATGCCCGGCAGTTTTTCGCAGGCGCATGTCAACAGCAAAAGTGAGGGAGCTCAAACACTTTATTTTAAGCTCAAAATGGTTTGAGTTGCGAATTAGAATTAAAGACCATGTGGTAACACAATGGGTCTATGTTGACCTAAGATTGTCACTTCGGGACAGCCTACCCTAGCCGACCTACCTACTTATAAGCCCCAAAATTCTCTTTGGTCTAACTTCTCTTCCAGTACTGTTGTGCGTGTTAAATTTTGGACATTATTAGAAGGGGCCAACTCATTTTAGCCGCTTCCGAACGGCAGAACTCTAGAGACATAACTTTTTCTGAGCTTTTTCAAAGAGTTGTTTTAGAAGCTTTTCCATGGCACATTGTTATCGACGGGAAAATTGTAAATTGCTTGTCTACAGGTGGGTTCCGTTCGAAAGAAAAATCTTTCCGACCTATGGATCAAAGGTAAACGCATGAAATTCCTTTTTCAAAAAATTTTAAAGCTTGGCTCTGTAGTACGAGAGATAAACTGCCTTGTGGCATCAAAGTGAACAAAGTGTTTTCAAATTGTACCCTTTATATCAGTTGGCACAACAAATATGTTTTTAAGACTTGAAAAAATCTCAGGGATTATTAGACAGTTCGTAAATGACTGAAAATTATTTATGGGAAATGTTTATTTGTGAATGAGAAAAAAGTAAGTGAAAGAATAAATTTTAATCAATAAAAAAAATTAAAAAATTGAGATGAAAATTGCTCCAAATCGCAGTGAACTCACTGGGGCTGTGTTTTGGCGGTTCTCATTCTTCGGCATATTTTTCTTGCAAATTATGGAGAAATCAATGTCTTCCTTAACGTTGATTTCGGTCTGATACGATGTTTTCTTTGCGGTTCTTTCTTGTTGGTTCGTCGAAAAATGCTGAGTGAAAAAAAAAACTTCCAAAGTATAAAATTTATATTTGCTATGGCAGCGAGGTAACAGTGTGTGTACACAGGTCGAGGGTTCAAAGGAAAATGAGCTTTTGGTTGAAACTGCCAACAATACCCAAAAATACCCTTCCTTCCCCTACATAGCATTCTATGCAGAGTATACCTTATATAGGCATATTTCTAGTAAATATTTACTAACAGATTGTGATTCATAGAAATATGCACTGAATTCTTCGTAATATTTCTTCAGACTTAAAATTTCTGCAAATAAATGGCATGGCATAAAATTTGGAATTTTTTTTGAAGTAATAAGTGTGTTTGTTTATAGAAAATTCGTACAAGTGCATACTAATTATCATCATTTTTTTGTCAAATAGTGTTTGCTTACGCCAGAAAAGAGAGCGTAAAATTACAGTTCGCTGTGAGAGAATTTACAAGACTTTAACGGATAAATTTTTACTCGTAAGAATTTGCAACCAAGAAAATCACATGATTGATTTATTTTTTCTAAAAAATTTATATTCAAAATTAGTTGTTTCTGTTAACTTGCAAATTGCTGTTTTTTATTTTTTTTGATATTTTTCTGTTTAAGAGCAAATGCTTCCATTATCACTTATTCTTACATACATATATTTATATGTTAGTACATATGTACTTCCTAAAATTAGTAATCAATTTTTGGAAAGGAGAAATTCAATCTAACAACTCTTTCGTAGTACATGCATATATTTAGGTATAAGTACATACAGTCAGGGACTAAAGTTTAAATACACCCCACAAATCTTAATTTTAACTCGTATAAAGCATTGCTGCGAAAATCTAAGTAAGCAGTTTTTTTGCAGTCTATCAGAAAGCAAACACAATAACAAAAAATTTGTATTTGTCACATAGATAACTGTAAATTCATCAAAAACTCAAAAAATACGCTGGACAAAAGTTTAAATACAATACAAGAAAACACGTGTTTTTGCAATTTCTTTGGAAAAGTACCGTTATATTTTTTTTGCTTTCTTCACTTACGCATATTTATTCAGTATTATTAGTGATTTCATCGTTGTCGGTAGACTTGAAAGCAAAATAATGGGCAAAGGAAAACAAATAGAGTCTGGTGTTAAAGATTTAATAATTAAACACTTTAAAGAAAGCAAATCCTACCGTGATATAGGAAAAATTTTGAATTTGTCCTGTGCAAGTGTGCAAAACGTAATAAGAAAATATAAAACTTACAAAACAGTGGAAAATAGGCCCAAAACTGGTCGACCAAAAAAACTTTCTCGCCGAGATGTAAACCTTATCCTAAGAGAAATGGACAAAAATCCAAAAATAAGTGCGCCAAAGTTAGCCGGTAGTATTGCTGCGGTGTCAGGCAAACATGTTCACCCAAAAACCGTACAAAGAGCTTTACGGTATAACGTCTATCGAAGCAGAGTTCCACGTAAAAAACAGCTTATTTCTGAAAAAAATAGACAACTTCGTCTGGATTTTGCAAACAAGTACAAGGATATGGATGAGGACTTTTGGCGAAGAGTCTTATTCACAGATGAATCTAAATTTAATATTTTTGGCAGCGATGGTCGCGCAAAAATTTGGCGCAAGCCCGGCACAGCACTTCAAACCAAAAATTTAATACCAACCGTTAAACATGGGGGCGGTAGTGTGATGGTTTGGGGAGCAATTGCAGCAGCTGGCGTGGGACACTTGGCTTTTATCGATGGAATAATGGACAAACACGTGTATAAAAGTATATTGGAACAAAATTTGCAGCCTTCTGTGGATAGCTTGGGTCTGGGAAGAAGTTGGATATTTCAACAAGACAACGACCCTAAGCATACCGCGCATTTGGTGAAGGACTGGTTGCTGTATTATGCTCCACGTCAGCTCTGTAGTCCTCCCCAATCACCGGACTTAAACCCAACTGAACACGCTTGGGAATTATTGGACCGAAAAATCAATCGCGCAGCTTTAAAGAACAAAGAATCCCTTAAAGAGGCTCTGAAAAAGGCCTGGTCAGAAATCAGCACATCGGAAACAGAAAATTTGGTTCTGTCTATGCCACGTCGTCTGCAGGCAGTCATTGAAGCTCAAGGCGGACCTACCAAATATTAATTTAAGTTTAACGTTTTTTAATTAAGCTAAAATCAGCTAAAGAAAGAAAATTTTGTATTGTATTTAAACTTTTGTCCCATGTATTTTTTTAGTTTTTGATGAATTTTAAGTTATCTATGAAAAAAAGTGAATTGTTTTGGTTTTCGATATTGGTCATTATTCAACTAAAAATAAACTGCATACTTACATTTGTGTTAAAATGCTTTATTTTTATTTAAAGCGATGTTTTATGGGTGTATTTACACTTTAGTCCCTGACTGTACATGTGTATGTAGCCACCACATTTCTTCTAAAACGATGATAAAACTTAATCTTCCATGCATACTCGTACTTGTACTTGTATGATAATTCTATGTATTTTGAATATGTTATGAACACAATCAACAATCGTCAGATAACAAATAGTGTGCCATTTCGATTTGATGTGTAAATATGCATGTAGGTATGTATAATAAGTATATGTAAATTAAATTCCAAATATATTAGAAATCATATCGGAAATGTTGAAATTCGGTAAACAAGTTTATTTTTCCATCAACTTATAACTATAATATTTAAATGATAATTTCATCAAATATTCACAATTCTCTGGGTTATTATCAGGGTTCAGTAGAATATGCTGCATTCAATATCGTAATTAAAAATTGGGAAATCCTTTAAGATTATTGAATATTTTGAAACGAACGGAAATTAAGATCAATATTTAATTTAATGTTTAGACTTTTATAAATATAACATATTATATTTGCCAAACAAGTCCGTACTTTATGATGGATCATAATTTTACACATAACTATGGACTATATTGTTTAACTTATCCAAAATATAATACATCAAAGAAAAATGTGGAGGCTGTGGTAAAGAAGAATTTATTTATGTCAACGTGAGATATTGAAAAAAAATAATGCAGTACATTTTCAGAAATCATAACTCCCATAGACAAAAATCAAAGAGCATTTTTAAAGATAAGGTAATATTGGTACCTTTTTAAAGGTAAAACATCTACTAAAATAGATCAGAAACGTTTTTTTTTTTTTTTTGAAAATTCAACTTGTGACCGCTAGAGGTCTTCAAAATTGACTGTTTTTATATGAATTTTATGTTTTATTGCATCTTGAAGAAGGGGTAAGATGCTCAGCACTGCAATTATTCAGGAAATATGTAAAGGGCTAGCTTAAACTTGGTAAATTTTGGTTTTTTAAAGTATTAATATAAAATAAAATATACATATTTTATGTAACTTCAAAATTTAGGTTTTTTGATGGATTAAATTAAAAATTGAAATTTTCAGGAGACCTTCCAAAAATACACATAAAATTCCGTGCTTTTTATACCCTGCATAATGCAATATGCATGGTATATTCATTTCGGTCAGATGTTTGTGTCCACTTGAAGGAATCTCCGGAGATATAGACATGGATATATATTCGTGATCAGCGTCGATTAAATTTTCGATTTAACGATGTCCGACCGTCCGTCCGTCCGTCCGTCCGTCTGTCTGTCACCTGGCTGGTTCGCACGATAACTTGAGTAAATATTGAGCTATTTCGATGAAATTTGGCATAAGTAATCTATGATCCAAGGGTACGGAGGGGATTGATATTGACCATGATCGGTCAATAACCACGCCCACACTAAGCATTCAAAGCGACTAACCTCGAAATTTTCAAAATCTTTAACTTGCTATAACTCACATAATATACAACTTGGGACAACAATATTTGGCACATAGACTTATATTATACTACTATATAACCTCACCAAAAGTGGGTGAGCCACGCCTACTTTTTAGCGTAGCTCTCATACAAAGTGTCTGTACTTCTTTTAAATTGAAACAGCTGTAACTTCTACAATTTTCTCTCCAGAATAACCATAATTGACACTTAGATTAACATGGTAGTCGGAAATAATATGGCAGAAAATCAGTGTGCCACGCCCACTCCTTCATGGGTCTGCCATACAAATTTGCGGAAATTAAAAAAAATGTTACCGGTTATAACTTGCAAACTATTCATCCTAGAATAACAAGATTTAAGGTGTGGATTAGTATTGTACGAGCAACCTGGCTCACAGGAAATGGGCGCACCACGCCCACTGTTTATCGTAGCCCCCATACAAATTTTAAATTGAAACAGCTGTAACTTCGGCAATCTTCTGTCTAGAATAACCATAATTGACACTTAAATTAATATCGTAGTCGGTAATAATCTGGCAGAAAATAAGTGTGCCACGCCCACTCCTTTTTGGGTCTCCCATACAAAGTTGCGGAAATTAAAAAAATGTTACCGGTTATAACTTGCAAACTATTCAGCGTAGAATAACGAGATTTAAGGTGTGAATTAGTATTGTACGAGCAACTAGGCTCACAAAAAATGGGCGCACCACGCCCACTGTTTATCGTAGCCCCCATACAAATTTTAAATTGAAACAGCTGTAACTTCGGCAATCTTCTGTCTAGATTAACCATAATTGACACTTAAATTATTATCGTAGTCGGCAAAAATCTGGCAGAAAATCAGTGTGCCACGCCCACTCCTTCATGAGTCTCCCATACAAAGTCAAGGGAATTAAACTAAAATTTTAAGCTCCATAACTTACAAACCATTTAGCGTAGGACAACGAAATTTAAGGTATGGATTAGTATTGTACGAGCAACTAGGCTCACAGAAAATGGGCGCACCACGCCCACTGTTTATCGTAGCCCCCATACAAATTTTAAATTGAAACAGCTGTAACTTCGGCAATCTTCTGTCTAGAATTACCATAATTGACACTTAAATTAACATCGTAGTCGGAAATAATCTGGCAGAAAATCAGTGTGCCACGCCCACTCCTTCATAGGTCTCCCATACAAAGTCGAGGGAATTAAACTAAAACTTTTAAGCTCCATAACTTACAAACCATTTAGCGTAGGACAACCAAATTTAAGGTGTGGATTGATATTTAAAAATTAATTAGATATACCAGAAAGAGATACGTCACGCCCACTTTTTATTTAGCTTCCGTACAAAGTCTCGGATTTATCTTAAACATTAAAACACCCATAACTTACTAATTAATACGCCTAGGTCAACCCATTGCAACCTATGTAGTTTAGTATTATAGGCAGAAATTGATCCTCCAAAATTGATGAGGTACGCCTGCTTCTTAATGTAGGTCCTATACAAAGTAGGGGAAGAAAAGGATGGATATACGAGCAAACTTTTTATATATACCTCTACATATGCAGGGTATAATTTGGTCGGCCCCAGCCGACTGTAAGGAGATTTTTTCATAAATCGATAGTCATAACCTTCTACTATTAGGAGCACATAAAATCTCCACCGCTTTCGTCTGCTTTTTTTTAAAGTAATTTTTTGTCAACGTTTTGTCAACACAGAAACGAAATAGTAGAAGAGATATTACTCAAATATTTGTTTTTGTTTTCTTCTTCTTTAAATTTTAAAAATATACCTGTACCTCCAAACTTTTAAACTATCAGTTTATGTGTTGGATTGTTTATCAAAATAATTCTTTTACAAGTGCTGTTTCATAAATTCATCAATACCTAGTTGTTATCCATGATGGAATAATAAAAGGTGCTGTACATAGTGACAGGCACGTTTTGACACTCCCCAAGCTCAATGATATATTTTGGAAGTATAGGATAATGGGGAATAATTTAAGGCCTTTTATGAAAACGTAGGTAAAACATACTTATTTTAGGATCAAATGAAATATGAATATCCGTGATTCTTGGTAGTAAAGATAATTTATACCGTAGTATTTAGAAAAAAACATCATTTACTTTTTTTAAATAATTTAGAATTCCCTCGAAATTACGAATTTTTTCGTATTGTATTAAGAAAATGAAGTTTTTCATTCCGTTAAAAATTTTTCAGTCTTTGTCAGTAAAATAAGAACCTAATTTCAATAAATTTGTTTAATCAATTACTTAATTTGTTCATACTTACATTTGGGCAGTTCACAAGGTATTGTAAAGTTTTATGTTGTAAATTAAAGTTGTATACGAACACAACACCTGTGAACTGACTGTTGTATATTTTATCGTTATATGTTCTTTTTGTCAAAACGCAAAATGTCAAAATCTGTTCTGGCAGTGTCAAAATTATTAAGCCTATAGTAGAGTACAAGATGATGAACTTTTATTCTTTTATTTTTTAAAACAAAAGAGTTGGCTTTAACAAATATTTTAGCTATTTTTAACTATTGTAGCAAATAAGCAAATACTTGTTGATATAATTTGAATAAAATTAATAATAATTGAAAAGAAAAAATAGATAAATGCATTTGAGATGTTTAACCCTTATGCACAACCAGGGTATTAATGTGTAAACAATTTTTGAATTTTTCACTTTGATAGATTTCAAAAAGCTGTCTTTTCATTTTTTCTATACATTTATGTCAAAGCGAAAGCGTCAAAATTAACCTCTTTGTTAATTAAATTTTGGAATAGTACACTCTGCAAAATAAAACTATAAGACTATACAACGGTACACGATGTCAACTGGCTAATTGAGTTCTCAATTGAAAAAATCTAAATTAAATATAAATTCTGAACGAAAAGCATTAAAAGCAATGATGAAAAAAAGCCAGTAATGCACCCCCATTGTTATTACATTAAAGTAAATTATAAACTACTTTTTATAAATTTTCTTTAATAATGAAAAAGCAAATTTACGAAGAAGCATTACTAATTTGCTAGGGGAGCGAGAATTGTCAAATTAGAAAGAGATAGAATCCTCTTTTTTTATAAAAAAGTGAGGTATGTCGAAACTTTCTGCTTGATTAAAGTGGGCGATTTTTAATGAAAGTAATTGCGATAATGTAAGTAATAACCGAGTTCTCAAAAAATAATGTGAAGTCGTAGAAGTTTTTTATATTATGTACTGTACCATGATGGATAGGTCTGTAGTCAGCGTTTTAACAGAAAATGCAAGTCCTAGTAGATTTTTCATTTTTAAAGCTTCTCCTAAAGAAACGAATCGTTGCACAACAACTAAGTCGAGCAACGATAATAACTACAAATATGGGTGCCGTGGCTCAGTGGTTAGTGTGTTGGCCTTTTGATCTGTAGGTCGTGGTTCAATCGCCGGCTTATGCATAACAAATTTAATATCGAAAAAAATTTTCTTTCGAGCGGTACCCACCTGTCGGCAAGCAATTGGCAATTCTTCCGACAGTAACAACTTGCCATGAAAAAGCTTCTAAAAGAACTTTGTGACAAAGCTCAGAAAAAGTGATGACGCAAGAGTTCTGCCGTTCGGAACCGGCTAAAATAAGTAGGTCTAATACTGTTCAAAATTTAACACGCACAACAGTAATTAAAGAGAAGCTCGGCCAATGAGCCCTTCGGGGCTTTAAGTGCCACATATTTATTTATTTTTTATTTGTTATCCATATTACATTGTTGGATTCGATTTTTTGTATGCTTACTCCATATTGCCATTCAAAACTTACCAAGGGCGAAATGCTAATACACAAACTTTTAAAGAAAA